>JAASFS010000606.1:0-14642 GCA_023333865.1 Globisporangium perplexum | reverse complement strand
CCCCCCCCCCCCCCCCCCCCCGAGACCATTCCCTTCGCACTCCACCTGGTGGCGCGTGTGGAAGACACTTGTAGAGAGAATACGGTGCGAGCTGCAGGACGTGTGTTGTTGCTCATTCAAGGATAATACATACTGGTATGGTAGTTCTTGACCTCGCAATCAATGCTGTCGTTTGCGACGGCGCATTACCCACACTGGGTTTCTGCCTATCGCGCCACAAAGGGCTCTCGTGCGGCTGCCTATGACTCCATACTCCTCTAGTAACAGGGCGTGCCCGAGTTACGCAGCACAGTAGAGAGGAAGCGTGCGTGAGCACTTTCCGCAAGGATTCCAGTCAAAGACGGAAAGACGTTGGGCACTTCTGCTCCAAAAACCAAAGTGTTATTTCGTAGCTTAGTGCAGCTCCACCCGTTGGTGTGAGCTTGTAGATTTGTATACTATACTAAATCTAAGATGCCTAAGTTTGAGTGGCTCTGAGAGCCCTACTGATCTTATTGGTCTTTATTGTGCTAACAGTAGCCAATCGGATAGGCCGCAATTATTGCTGGCTCTAAAGATGTTGCGCGGATAGTAATCCGGCAGCGCAGGGTTATATTTAATAACCAGCGCGTGTAACCCGTTACACTATGTAGATCGCGCTTGGAATTCTGGCAGCGCACCGCCGTGGTGTCGATGTTCGCATCATTACAGATTGGACAAATAGGAACGAGAAGGACTCCCGGGTTCGAGATCTGGAGTCTGAGATCGAGGTGATGCACGCGCGCGACGGCGAAGAGGGGCAAAGTCAAGTTCACAGTCATTTCAAAGAAGGCGATGTCGGGATGACTGCCGGAGAATGGCACTGATCGCAGAGGCACATAACATGGCCGAAATGGACACTCCGAGCAAGTCCCTGATGAGCACGCGCGTGTAAGCGTTCAAACGGGTGGAAGGCCGGCTTCGTGGCTATGCCAGTCCGTGACAAGCTGGACCGCCAAATTTGCGTTATGAAGAGGCTTCACATTGAAGCCGTGCATCTCGCCAGCCTGCACCTACTCCTTCTGCACGGAAACCAGGAACGAGCAGTCGCGTCTGGACAAGACATTTTCCCGGAGGTGCTGCGTCGCTGTCATGGAGCGCTGTGCAAGCACGAAAGTGCACCAACGATCAGCTCGTAGCTAAAATCGTGCTTGGCCTCGCAGCGAGTGGCCGAGCAAGAGCACCACGGCGGGTGGCAAGCATCAGTGAGTGGTCAGCTCTAACCTATATCCCAGCAGCAGTTGGACCGTCACACTGATCTCGGAGCGATGATGCCCTCAGAGCGACAATGACAGTCAACACGAACAGCCACTTTGTCGGAGCGGATCGTGCAGTTCCTGAAGCTGAGTTTTGAGTGGAGTGGACTCGAGACGGGTGCTGCAGTTGCGCGTTGTGTTGCTGGTGCAGATCCCTTCACGGCATGATCCAGAAGTGTGCTGCTGCTTGCATCTCTCAACCCGAGATAGATCTGCACGCGTGGCTTGAGACCCCGACCGAGAGATCGGCAATCGCGAACAACCTCTCCCACTTCGTGAGGAAGCTGTACTAGGATTGCAATGAACGGCGCAGAGACAAGCCGCCTCAGATATACACGAGAAGGGATGCAGGGCCAACAGCGCCATCCCACTGAGAAATCGGTTCGTGCCTGCACACATTGCGGATTGGATGTGTTTGGGGTGGCGCAGACGCGAGAGCGGAGAACAATGAAGTCGACGAAGGTGATCGCCTCCCAACTGTCCGTCATTGGTTCCGGATGAACCTGCAGACCATGTGAGTGTAATCAATTCTCATATAATATTTACCGATTAAAAACCAAATATGGTGTACTTGGATTTTGTATTGCAGTTTTTCTGGACATGGATATTTTCAGATATTTTCAGATCCATTACGCTGCGAGATCAGGTCACAACAACGAAGTGTTGCCTCCCGATTCCCGAGAAGTAGCGTGATGGTCTCAATTTTTGAGTTGCTCTGTGTGGGAAGGAGTAGCTCTCCGCTGGTCTGTCGATTGACTACATCGGTCTGCCGATTGACCCCATTAGATAACACGCACGGTGGTTCGCTGTGGTTGACATCGCTGCTGCGAACGAGCTCACCACAACGGTACACTCGAGTATCAGACGAGCGAGCACACCACACTACTACACTCGAGCACTCATGAGTACCAGACGAGAACGGACGAACGAGTGTCAAGCCCTACTCGACTCGGGTACTTGTGTGACGGTTAGGCGAATAACTGGAGCCCCAGCTCCGCGTCCACCGGCACGCACCGCAAGAGCGACGTCGTGAGCGTGGTGATGAGCGGCGCTACTGGGGGGAGGGGGGACGCCTTCGATTAGCCGTAGGTGGTTAGAGAGAGAGCGCGAGGGAGCAGCAGCCGTGCGCCGCTCCCGCTCGCTTGTCGCTGCCTGGGAATGAACCGCTGCCACTGCCACTGCCACTCGCCGCTTCAGTGTTTCTTCTTCGCCGCAGCGAGCGACTTGGTGCGCTCCTGGATGCGGCGCTCGACCTCCTCACGCGCCGCCTTGCGCGCCTCCTCCAGCGACGTTTTCGGGCTCTTGTCCGGCGTCGTCTTCGCCTTCGTCGGCCCGCGGCGCTTCTTCATCGGTCCTTTCGCTCCTGTCACCCACCACCGATCCCTCGCTCGTCAGTTCACCGCTGCTCGACACAGGAGCGAACCTCGCACGCCACTCGAAAGCACGTACCAGCCGCGGCGCGACGAGCAGGAGACGCGCCTTCCATGTCGACGTCCTCGTCCTCCTGCTCGTGGTCATCGCCGTTAGACAACCTGCGCTTCGGGGTCGCCTCGGGTTTCACGGCCGCCTTCGTAGGGGTTACCTCGCGCGCAGCAGCCTCAAGCGCCGCCTTCGCTGACACCGCGGCAGCGTCCGCCGCGGCGCGCGCCGCGCGCACCGCCTCCTCGCGCCGCGCAGCCTCCTCCATCGCGCGCACTTCGAGCTCCACCTTCTCCGCCGCCATCACCGCGTTCTTGCGCCGCATCTCCTCGATCTCGAGCTTCATGAGCAGCGCCTCGTCCTTCTTCGCGGCCTCCTGCTGGAACCGCAGCTCCAGCGCCACCTTCTGGTTCTCGATCTCGGCGGCCTTGAGCTTCATCTCCTCGAGCTCGCGCTTCAGCCGCGCCGCCTCGTGGTGCCGCGCCTGCTCCTCCTGGAACTGCCGCTGCCGCGCCTGGCGCTCCTGCTCCTTCTTCGTCTGCTCGCTCAGCTCCGACTGCTTCATCAGCTCCTGCATCTGCTGCTCCAGCTTGCGCGCTCGCTCGCCCTGCGCGCGCAGCTCGTCGCGAAGGCGCTTCGACTCGCTGTCCTTCTCCCCCAGCGACTTCTCCACCTGTGTCTTGAGCTCTACACCAGCACCACCAGCACCACCAGCACCACGCCCGTCAGTCTATGCGATACGATCGCGAAGACGCTTGCCGACCGACCGCAAGAGCGCACACGCACACGCACACGCACCGGACATCTGCTCCTCCTTCTGCCGCGCTGCGATGCTCTCCTGCTCGCGCATCCGGCGCTCCTTCTCTGCCATCTCGAGCGCATTCGTCTTGTCGATCGCGAGGCGGTTCAGGTGCTTCTGGTTCTCGATCACGAGCTTGCAGTCGCGCGTGAGACCCTCGCGCAGCGACTTGGCCGTGTGCGCGGCGCTGCCCGCAGCGAACGACAGGAACTGCGCCGCGAGCGTCTGTAGGTGCTTGCTGAACACCGAGTCGATCTTGTCGTCGGTGGTCGGGAACCCGGCGGTCTGCACTTCGGTCAGGAACAACTCTGTCAGGTTCGCCTTCAGCTCCTCGTACTTCTCGCCCTGCTTCTTCTCGTCCTCGACCTTCTCGAGGTCGTGGTTGCGTCGAAGGTAGTTGTCCGTCAGCTGTAGCACACACACACGCGCGCGCCGTCAGAACTCACGCGCACACAGCAGAGCAACCGCGAGCAGCGTCACGCACCACGTCGCCCAGATTGTCCAGCTCCACGCTCTTCGCAGCGATGTCGCTCTTCAGAACCGTCCAGCCCTGCAGCTGTTGCGACACGATCACCTTCACGTGCTCGATCGCCGCGTCGATCGTCGCCTTGATCTCTTCCTCCAGCAGCGGCAGCTTGCCGTCCAAGCGGAACCCGACCTCTTTCTGCAGATCCTCTCGCGCGGCGTAGCCCACCTCGTTGAGGATCTGCCGGATCTCGATCAGGTAGCGCCGGTTCAGTTCCTCTGCCAAGTGCGCCTTGTGCTCCTCCATGTCCGCCTGGTAGTCGACCGTGATGAGCGCGCTGGGGACGTTGGCGTCCTTCGGGAGGTTGCGCACGAGCCGCAGGTACAGGTCCTCGATCTCCGTCTGTAGCGCGGCGATCGTGACCGGACGCTTAAGCGAGAACCGCTTGTCGATGATCGCGTGCGCTTCCGTCGTCATCTCGCCCTTGGCGGTGCGCACCCGATCCGTGATCGCCCCGTTCAGCTTCTGAACCGCCTTGTCGTTCGCCACGTCGAGCCGCTCGAACAAGACGCTCGCGTGCTGCTTGATCCGGCTCGCCTCCGCCTCGACGCGGTGCTTCCCCTGCGAGCTCGTGGGCACCGCGTCCAAGCGCCGCAGCTCCTTGAACAAGAGTTCCGTGCACTTCTTCGACAGCGTCTCGCTCCGCATCGGGATCAGGCTCTGCTCGATCACCTCGCACTCGCTCTTGAGCGCCTGGAAGACCTCGTCCACCTCTTTCGACAGCTTCTCGGCGACCCGCTCGTTGTTCGCGTGCAGCGCGATGCGGATCTCCTTCTGCGCGTACTCCTTCAGCGCCGTCTCCATCTCCTTGCGCACCGACAGCGGTGTCGACTCCATCGCTTCGAACGCCTCCGCGATCATCAATTCGACGTCCTTGCGCAAGTTGCGCTCGAACTCCTCCGACGACACGACCTCCTCGATGCCCGCAGCTTCACAGTACGCCGAGATCGACTTCTCGCACTCCTCCTTCACCGCCTTCGCCTCCGCGCGCACCATCGACGAGTAGATCGACTCGGGCATGATCACCTGGTCGCTGTTGAGCGCGTCGACGAGTCCCGGCATGATCTGCGTTAGCAGCCGCGCCGTGAGCGGCTGGCGGTTGAACCGCATCGGCTGCTGCAGCTGGCGCGAGAGGCAGGCGCGTAGCTCACGCAGCTTCTCCTGGAACGGCCGCTGGAGCTGGTCGAAGCGGATCTTGTCGCTCAGGCTCGAGGTGTTCACCACCGGCGCCGGGAAGAGCCAGATGTGGATCGACTCGAACGCGTCCACGAGGTTCGCGCGCGCGAGGTTGCGGATCGCCGCCTCCTCGCTGCGGCCCTTCTCCTTCGTGAACAGGTCCTTGTACACCTCCTCCGGCGTCGAGTCCACGAAGCTCCAGTCCCGGAAGATGCTGCAGCAGCACAGGCGTCAGTTCGGACGTCGCGTTTCGCTCTCACAAGTTGCCGGCGACGACGGTCCGCGCGCGTACATGTGGAGGTGGCCGAACACCTTGGCGTTGTCGCCGTCCGCGAGCTCGATGCCCTGCGCCGCGCGCGCCAGCACCGCGAGCAGGTTGAGCATACGGTCCGCCTGCAGACTGTCCTTCCAGTTGAAGATCACGGTCTTGGACGCCAGTAGCACGGGCGACACGAGCCGCGAGTCGTCTGCGCAGATGCCACAGCCGCACGTGAGGGCTCGCTGGTGACGTCACGATATAACCCTTACTTTAACCCCTCACCACGCACAAGTGATGTCGCGGTCGCCCTGGCCCTCGGCATCCACGAAGCCCACGAGCATGTCGTCGCCGCGTGCGGCCGCCGTCGCGACCCCGCCGTGCAGTGCGCTAAAGTCCGCGAGCGGCAGGAAGCGCCCGGCGAGGTCCACGCCCTGCGTGCACGGCTCGCGCAGGTTCGAGATGCGGAAGAGGTCCTGTTGGCCCGCGAGCAGGTTCATGAGGAACGACTTGCCCTGGCGCGCGGCGCCGAACACCGAGACGAGGTTCACGAGCGTGTCGCCTAGCGGCGCCAGCACGTCGTGCGCGGCCTCCGGCGTCACCGCGAGCCGCTCGCGGCCGCCGCCCGCCGGCTCCATGCCGAGCCACTTGACGGCCGTCTTTTGCGAGATAGTGAGAGAGAGAGCGAGAGAGCGTCAGTATAGATAAGGAGGGTCCGTGCACCACACATATACCCATACGCTCATGCATAGTACGCACAGGGCGGTCCGCGGGCTTGGCGCCGCCGAAGAGCAAGCTCTTCCAGCCGTCCATGTGAGTTGCTGGTTGATCGGATCCGTCCAAGAATGAAGCCACTGAGTTATCAAATCACCCCGTGAAAACCTTCCCAAAACCTTGCTTTCTTCACTACTGGGAATGTTTCGCACCAAGACCAAGAAGAAGAGCGCGGCTGGTGCCGCTGGCGCAGACGGCGGCGGCGGCGCGCAGCGGAAGCGCAAAGCCGCGCCGGACGTCGATGCGGACGACACCGACGTCGCTGGCGGCGCCGCGGCAGCCGCTGCTGTTGGCGGTGGTGGCGGCGGCGACGGTGACGGCGACGCAGACGAAGGCGACGCGGATGACGCGCTGCTGCAGCGCATGCGGGAGCGCAATTCTGCACGTCGCGGACGAGCGTCTGCTGCTGCGGTGGGGGCAGCTGCGCGGCGCATCTCCGCTGCGCTGACCAGCAATACCAGCAGCAGTGGTGGCGGTGGCGCGCTGAGCTTCGAGGCAGAGAGCGTCGCGTCGCGCAAGACGCGGATGCAGCCGAATCTGCTGCAGGACGCGAGCGGCGGCGACGCTGCTGCTCCGAGCGCCAGCTCGTACTCACAGGAGGCGCTCGCGGCGCTGCGCAAACAGCAGAACGTGCTGCTGCGCGGCGGCTCGGAACCGAATGGAGCGGAGCACGAGGAGGGGGAGACGGTAGCGGAGCAGGTGGATGGCGACGTGGCGATGGACGAGATTGACGGCGCGACGGTCGTCGTCGAAGAGAACGGCGACGGCGGCGATGGCGAAGAGTTCATCCCGTTGCGCTCCCAGCTCCTGCAGGCTCGGAAGAAGCGCAGCCGCGTCACCTTCGGCGTCCACGAGTCCGCCGAGCCTCCGCCGCCGATCCCAGAGGTAGCGGAGGTGGACGGTGACGTCGTCGCCGACAACGATGACGACGACGACGAAGGGCGGCAGTGGGAGGAGGACGTCATGCGCCGTGGCGGACTGCGCGCGCATCCGGCTGCTCCGTCGGCCCCGGATGTTGCCGCCAGCCGGAGCGACAGGAGCGCGGTGTACCCGACGCGGCGGCGTGTGCCGAGCGGCTCGCTCGCGGGCGTGCTCTCGAAGCTGCAGCGGTCGCTCGACGCCGCCAACTCGGAGAACGATCGCGCGGAGCGGGAGCTGGCGCGTATCGGCGCCGACGCGGCGCTGGTCAAGGCGCGTGCGGAGACGCAGCGCGCGCAGCTGCTCGCGGCGAGCGACGAGTTCGAGTACTTCCAGGTCGTCGAGGACTACGTCCGGGGGCTGAGCTTCTGTCTGCGCGAGAAGCTCCGCGAGATCGACGCGAGCGAGCGCGAGGTCGCGCGGCTCCGCGTCGAGAACGTACGCAGCCTCCGCGACGCAGACGCGAAGCGCGCGCGCGACGTCGCGGACACGCTGGCGGCCGTCGGCGCGATCGTGTCGGCAGACCTGCCGGGCCTGCGGATCTTCGAGGCGAGTGGCGACTGCGCGTTGCCGTCAACGGGCAGCGCCAGCGCCGACAGCGAACTCGCCAAGCTGCTCCAGCACGAGTTTGTCGACCGCACGCCCGCGATCCGGCAGTCCGAGCCGGAGGGCGACGGCGGCGCGCTCGACGTGTTCGCGGACGCGGTCGACGAGATGAGCTCGCTCGAGCACGTGTACGGGCGCTTCCAGGAGTGGCGAAGCAAGTTCCCGCAGGTGTACGAGAGCTGCTTCTGCGACCTGGCGCTCGAGACGCTCTACGCGGCGTACGTGCGCGCCGAGCTGCTCTTCTGGGACCCGCTGAGCGTGTGCGCCACGCCCGCTGCCAGCGCGAAGCCGTGGGGGTTCGGCAGCTTCAAGTGGTGCAATGTGCTGCTCCAGCACGTGAGGAAGGGGTCGAGTGCGTCCGGCGCGGGTGTCGACGACGGCCCCGTGGCGGCGCTGGTTCGAGACGTGGTGCTCGCCAAGACGCTGTCCGCGACCGCGCTGTACTTCGACCCGTTCTCGTCGCTGCACACGCGCAGCATCTGCGCGCTGCTGGAGGAGGTCGCGAGCCGCGACGGGTACGCGATCGTCAGCGCGCAGGCGCTGCGCCGCGTGGTGGGGGAGGCGGCGGCGCAGTTCGCGGCGGTGGCGAAGCTTGTGCCGCTCGTGGCGGTCGGCGAGAAGCGGGCGGACCGCAGCGCGGCGACGGTCGCGGACTTTGCTGCGTACCAGCTCAGCCGCTTCAACGTGCTGCTGGACAATGCGCTGACACTCTTCGTGGCGCTCCCACGCGGCGTGGACGCGGGGCAGAGCGCCGGCTTCCAGTGCGTCATGCAGCTGCTGCACCAGCTGCTCGCGTTCCTGCGCCACTGCACGTGCACGCAGAGGCGGCTGCTGGTGCCGCAGGCGGTGCGCACGGTCTCGCAGCTCGCGGGCTCACCGCACCTGCAGCAGCAGCTGCTGGCGGCGTCACCCAGTCAGGAGCGCGAGCTGCAGCACGTCTTGGAGCTCTTCCGGCCGTTCATGATATCGGCGACTACCGAAACGATAGAATGAGAATAGAATGAGAGTTCCGGTCGTTTCTGAAAAACATCACCATGACCTCGACGGAGACGATGGACGTACTGCGCGTCGAGGGCGTCGTGAGGTTATCGTATCCGCTGCGGCAGCTGCACCGCCGCCAGGCAGCCGTCGCCGCAGGGACCGGCGTCTACACTATGGGCGACGGACCGTGCGGTGCCGTCGCGCAGCAGGTGCTGACGCTCCAAGTCGAGACGCCGAGGTGGGGTGGGGCGAGTCTCTGCATTCTGCTGGCGGCGCTAGCGACAAGCGAGCGACTCACATGACGCGCGTACAAGCAGCTCGTTCGAGCCGCGCGCGGTGTTTCTCTACGACGTGTGGGCCGAGCGCCTGCAGTTTCTGCAGCGTGAGGTGGGGAGTTCACCCATACCCCTTCTTGCTGCTGGTTGCTACTGGTGCTGGTGCGACCGGGCGATCAGTGTGCTGACTGTCGCCTTGCGGCTCCCGACACTCTCGGCGTGAACGTGCGCTCGGCAGTGCAAGGTTCGCATCCAGGGGCTCGGGCTCGTCACGTCGCTCTGGGACATCGGCGGCGAGGACACGGAGGACCCCCAGCCGTGCTTCGTGGTCGCCGAGAAGCACTTGCTGCAGCAGGCGCTCAAGCACCGGCCAGGCGCCTTCGAGCTGCCGAGAGCTCTGAGCATCGCCGTCACGTACGAAGTGGCGCAAAAGCTGGCGGGACAAGACCAGATCCACCACCTCGCGCCAGTGACTCTCCACTCTCGGGACTTGCGAACAGGTGAGTCTCGCGTGCCTTGCGCTTATGAGTGTGAGGTGCTCGGGGGGCTGACAAGACGAATGCTGCAGCTCCGAAGGACGAAGCGCAAGATCCACCCGCGAAGCCCAGTCGTCAGGTGAGGGAGGGGGTCGTGTTGTCACCCGTTGCGAGCAACGATGTGCGTTGTATCTGCACTGCTGACACCCTTGTAGGCGGCTCGCGGCAAGCGCGCGCTCCAGACGGCTTCCTCGACGTATATGTACACCTGTCTGGGCGACCTGGTGTATGGGAACGCGTACATCTACGGTGTCGTCGTCAACATGTCGCTGCCTAAGCGCACAAACGGACGCGACAAGTCGGTACGTGGTGCATCGAGGCGATCCCAAGTGCCGATCGTAGCTCAAGCGAGCCTTCTTGATAATGTCGTTGCTGCTGTGCAGATGACCGTGCACGTCGTTGACGAGAGCTGTCCCGAACGCCGCCACGCGCTCCTGATCGTGATCTTCTTCCCAACGATCGAGCAGATGCCGAAAGTACTGGTGCGTCTGACGCGAGGCCGCTGCCAAGAGCTAGCATCTCGGTGCTAACCATCTCTCCTCCGCGGTCACACTGTCTGTCCGTTGCCAAGTAGTACGTCGGCGATGTCATCCGGTTCCACAAGCTGGAGATCAAGCGGTACCAAGACAACTTCCAGGGAGTCAGCAGGTACGTGAACCAGGCAGCGCTCATGCATCGATTAGCGTATCGACATCACTGACACGCATGGGCATCTTCGTGCATGTACTCCTCCTTCAGACCAATGTTCACCCGGTACCTCGTGATTCGCGAGGACACGCTCACAGGCGAGCTGCAGCAGGTCACGTGCTCCGAGAACTGGACGTTCAGCGAGGCAGACGCAGTGCGCGTGCGCGAGCTCCTGTGCGTTCGATGCAGTTGCAGATGCAGCTTGAGAGACACCGCAGCTGATTGCTTGTGCGTCGTGCTTACAGGAGTTGGTCCAAGCAGGGTCTTCGTGACGACAAGTCCTTCCTCCCAGGGTACCCTCAGGCGCCGATGCTGCTGTCTGACGCAGTGTTCGTCGGTGCGTTCCCCGACATCGCCGTGCGTGTGTTGCACGTGAGCGCGAGCGAGGACAGCCGAACTCGGTTGATCGTCTGGGATGGCTCTGGGAACGCGACTCCGACACCAGAGAGCAGCTGCGCCAAGGCTCTGCAAGCCAACTCGGTGGACGTGCCAGCGTACGGAGTGTTGCGCGAGATCGTGTTCGACTCGTGCTGGGAGCTGCTGCAGACGTTCGGGTTCACAGAAGAGCTGCTGCTGCGTCACTGGTGCCGCTTCCGCAACCTCCTCGTCGCCGACGAAGCCGAGCCGGGTCTCATCGCGCCAGACACTGTCAACTCGACGGTGCTGCGCTTCCGAGAGGGATCTTCGGTCCTCTTCGTCCCCGACTTCGTCCAAGATGTGCGCGACCGCGTCGAGGCTGCCGCGTCTGCGTCGCTGCCATCGGCGCTGAAGCAAGAACGGGAACGCGAAGAGAGCAGCGGCGCTGCCGCACCTCAAGCGATTGCGACCCGAACGGTGGTGCCCGAGCTCATCCGGAGAGACGTACCTGTGACGACGCTGCGTGACGTGGTGCGCAGCGAGGTGGTGCCGCGCAAGTTCCACTGCCTGGCTCGGCTCGTGCGCCTTTGGCCGTCGGACGTGACGAAGCTGACGAAGCCGCAGCCCGGGACAGACTCGTTCGTCTACTCGTTTGTGGTTCGCCTAGAGGACGCCACGGACTCGATCGACGTGATAGTCTACGGCAAAGACGCGGTGCGGGCGAGGAGTGAGGGGAACAGTGCGAGCGCTGGTCGACTGACGGTGGATGTCGCTCTCGTTCGCGGTTGGACAGGAGCACTTCCTGCACGGGATCCCGCCGTGCGACCTGAACACGAGCTCCAGTTCGCGGATCGTGCTGGAGAAGCGTCTCGCAGCTCTGCTGGACAGCCAGCATCTGCACCATTGCTGTGTCAAGTCGTACTCGCCGCCGACCACAACCTCGTCTCCCTCCTCGTCAAGCAACAAGGCTCCCAGCGTGCGCTATCGGCTCTTCGATACACTGCTGCAGTAGTTCGCGTTGCATCCTCCCTGGTAGCTTGGCAGTCGAATCCGAGGCTCACACGACGCACCAGATCCTCGAAACCTGTCACAAAGGATGATGCATTCACGAACGTGCGCTGCTGTCGCCGTTCACCAACGAGCGATCGCTACCCGAGACTGGAAATGGAGGCGCTGTCGACTTTCGACTCCTCCATGCCCAACTCGCCTAGACGACCCCGTTGCTGGAGCTGCACACCCATGCAGCAAGACGCGACGTCAGTCGATCGCATCGCTCTCATGCGCTCGCAAGCCGCCTCCAAACGAACCTTCTCGAGCCAGTAGAACTCGTTGTCCTGTGGCGTCATGCCACCCCCAACACCGCCGAAGTAGCCGCCGAGCGCGGTGTGGATCGCCTGCGACTGCAGCAGCTGCTGCGACATCGACATCGACATGTGGCTGCCGTACATCATGGTGTCCCCCATCCGCATCGACTTCTCCATCTCCTCTTCCTTGAGCTGCCCGAGCCGCTGGACGAACTCTTCGCCCTCCTGCGCGCCAACCCACTGCGGGTGGTTCTGCTTGAAGTTCACGAACGAGCGCTCCATCTTCAAGTCGTGACCGTACTCCTTGAAGTCGAACTCTGCAAAGCGACACACCGCGCCAGCCTGCGGCAGCACCAGCGTGTGCGAGCGCACGAAAAGCAGGATCTCGCGTGCTACGCGAGGCAGGGAGACGCACAGGATGTACGGCGCCATGACCACCGAGAGGCACTCCTGCAGCAGCAGGACGCCCTTGTGTGGGTACAGCGACAGGAACTCGTCGCGAACGTCGTACGATTCGCAGCGACCGCGCCACTCCTTTGGGAAGTAGTGCGTCTCTGCCGACAGCTGCATCATCGCCTCCTCGCTGTCGCCGTTCACCAAGAACGGCGACGTCGTCGTCGTGAACGTGCGCGACATCCCGAACACGATGCCCAAGGGCGTCAGGTACCACAGCAGCGGGAAGCCGCCGAGCGTCGTCTTGAGCAGCAGGGTCTCATCCACGAGACTGAGTCCGAGGAGCACCGCCATGAGCGAGCTCGCACAGAACGAGACGCCGCCCGCGACGATCGCCCCCACGCCGGCGGGGAACATCGACAGGTACCGCTCCGCCGCAGGGAACGAGCGCGCCATGCGCGCCTCGAGCACGTGCGGGAGCTCGTTGTACTCGCGGAACTTCCACAGCGCATACGAGCTCCAGTGACGGGTGCCGAAGTAGTTCCCGCGGTGCATGTGCCACTCCATCGCGAGCATGAACAAGTAGTGCGAGATCCGGTAGAGCAGGATGAACGGTGTGAGCACGAAGTTGACGACGCCGGCGACCAGGAGGCGCTGCTGCAGGATCTTGGCGTCCTGGACGAATGCGCGCGCGAGGTTGTTGTCGCCGTCGAGCATCTGGTCCACGAGGCAGATGTTCAGGTTGCACTCCAGGTTGCGCGAGAACATGACGTGGCTCGTGGACGCGAACTGCACGACCGGCGGCAGCAGGTTGGCGTTCTGGAACAGCGCGTGCGTCATGAACGCGATGAGGTAGTTCTCTCGGCGCATGATGCGGCGCGCGAAGTCGTGCGGCGTCGCGAGCAGCGCCGGGTCCACCTGCAGGCGGTACGACGAGATCTGCTTGAGCGCCTGGGGCACGTGGGCCGGGCTCACGAGGTCGAGCACGCGGTTGACCACCTCGTCCCACTTGACAGTCTGCAGCTGGCGCTCGTCGATATGCAGGCTGTCGCAGCACGACGCACGTCAGTCAGTCGGTCCCCCCACGCACGGGACAGCAGCTGAGCCCGACTGGCTGCGTACCGCTCGCGGTAGAACGCGGCCATGCCGTGCGCGTCGCGCAGCGTGCCGACGAGCGCGAGCGCGCGGAAGAGCCAGTAGCCGAGGAACATGACGAAGTAGAAGGCCGTGAGCACCGTGGCGATGCTACTGTAGTCGTCGACGCGGCACGTGATGAACTCCTCGAGGTCAGGCTCGCACGGGTGCGCCGGGTCGCGCCGGTGGTTGCACTCGAGGATCCGCTGCCACTGCACGCAGCCCATGAGGAAGCTCGAGAGCACGACGCTGAAGAGCCCCGTGAAGAGCGCCACGAGCTCTACGACCGCGATGGACCAGAAGCCCTTGTGGTAGAAGTAGTTGTAGAGGCTGATGAGGAACGCGTCGAGGCTGCGCACGCGGCCGAGCGCGTCCGGCGCGTGAGAGCGCCACATCGACACCTCCTCCTGCTGCTGCTGTCCGTCGCCGCCGCCGCCGCCGCCGCCCCCGCGTCTGCCGCCGAGCGACCCGCGCGCCGAGTTTGCGACGCCGCGGAAGAGGCTCGAAATCGCCGGCAGGTGCACGTGTGCACGCAGCGACGGCAGCGGCGCCGACGCGTCGCGACCGCGCGGCGGTCCGTGGCCCCCACCACCACCGCCGATCGGGTGCCGCGCGCCGTCTGCGTCGTGCAGCGCGTGGTCGTCCTTCAGCTCATTCCAGAGCAGCTCGTCCTCCTCCTCGTCGTGCGCCAGCAGAGACTGGTGCATCCTGCCGCCGACTCGCTGATTGTGCTGCTCTGCGATGCGAGCCTGAAGCGAGAAGCCGTGAGAATTTCTTTCATGCACGGATAAAGTACGACAAGGCTCGGTTAAGTGCGAAGGGTAGGTGTTGAATATCGTACTTATGCGAGTGCGCTACCACCCGCAACAACAACAGCCGTACGCCGCTCGTGCACACTTATCGATGCTTCGGAACATTTGCTAAGCGGCGTATTTACAACTGGCACCGATGACGCTTCGACGAAGGAGTCGCGTCTCCGACGTCGTCACTCTACGCTCCTGAGCGGCGCTGATCCTTTCTCCAAATCAAACACAGTGTGTCATTGTAATGGGACTCAGGCCAGTCCTGCTCACGCAAAGCGAAGAGCTGGACGGCACTGATACCGGGGCTTGAGGAAGCGTTCACGAAGCAAAGGGTCTCACAAAAGTGAGCCGATTGCTGGGCCTGGAGAGTCTTGAGCCGAGAGGCTTGGAGAGAGGAGCGGAGGCGACTTGAGTGGTAGAAGGT
>JAASFS010000605.1:0-14648 GCA_023333865.1 Globisporangium perplexum | reverse complement strand
CTTGCACTTGAGCGCTTGTATGCGCGGACGACTCAAATCTAGTCTACTTCGATACATCAGCGTCGTTCGGCTGCATCGTCGAGGACGTGCGCGGCGCGAGCAACACGCTCTGGAGGAGGTCCAGAGGATTGGAGCGAGTAGTGGCAAGCTCTAGTACGCGCCGCAGCACATTGCGATGCAAGCACGCCGAGAAGACCCGCGATAGACAACCAAGTGTTGTGACGCGGCGCACAAGCGGTGAAGTGCGTGCAAATCCTCCAGTTTCTATCTCTAGTTTCTATCAGATCGTCGTTGTGCGACCAGAGTTTTTCACTCTAAGGGCTCCATGTCCACAGCAGCCCTGTTTAGCTTTGAAACACGCTGCATGCAAGGGATTTAAATCGAATCTCTAATGTTGCACAGTATCCACGGAGTTCGACATTCCAGCCTTACACCCGTGCATAAATCCTCTCGTCAAAAGGATATATACACGGTGTATGACTGGAATGTCCAATCCTCCCGATACTTACCAAGTTACAGTATTTGACTTACACCCAGTGCATAATGTCAGTTCGAGCTGTTGAATGGCAAACTCCTACATTAGGCTGTAGTTTCGCAGTCTGAAAATAACTGGAATAGGAAGTGGGTTTGTCGCATGCTTTGACGTGACACGTTATACGAAATTCCGGCGCGAACTCGCTTTGTCTCTTGCGTTCGTTTGTGGCCAGGGTCTATATTTTTTCGTGGGGCATTCCGAGCCATTGAAGAAGAGCACGCGGCGCTCGCTGCGCAAAACGAGGAGGTCTCGGTCGGATTCCTGAAGGAGGCGCGACTTGAAGTCACCACCTCCCTCGCGAGCGCATCCATCTCGCTGGCGCTGGCGCTAGGATGGATGGCCCCACAAGCCTCACGAAAACCAGGGCTTGCATTCGCAGCGCGCGCGCGCGTGCTTCGCTCGCGGTGTGTATGAATGCACGCAATGCGAGCAACAGCTGATCGCTCATGTCTCGGCAACACAATTCGCATCCGATTTACCCCAATCCGTAGCGTTTAGAGGCTAATCCGAGTCTCGATGTCCGGATTGAAACGCAAGGCACAGGTCGCGGCCTCATGTCCGCTCATTCGCTATTTGGCGCAGGATCAGAGAGAAGAGAGCATCGCGAACTCGTCAAGCACGCAGAGACTCCCTCACAAGCGCCACCTCAAGCCCGACGGGACGAACGACCAACCCACCAGCAGCAGCCATGGCGAGCGACCTCCTCTGGACCATGCGCGGACTCGTGGTGCTCTCGACACTCATCCTCATCCTCATCCCGGCGGCGGCGACGTGCAAGGCACTGCGCACCAAGAGCGTCGCGCACATGGCGATCTTCCCGCTCGCTGCCGGCTTCGCGAGCTCCCACATGTGGTGCGTCTCCTGAAGAGCTTACGGGTAGTCCAACTGCAGCGCACCGATGCTAACGATGAGTCGTGCGTGGCTCTCTCTAGGCTCCTGCACGGCTACATCCGCCACAACATCTTCCCTGCGGTCATGACGTTCGCGATCGGAGACACCATCACACTCTTCTACATCGCGGTCTTCCTGTACTACACGACGGAGCGCGCGCACACGCTCAAGGTGGTGGGCGTGACGGTGCTCATCCTCGGGGCCGCATCCGCGTTCGCCTTCACCGTCAAGAACGACAATGTCATCGGCCCCATGGCAGGCATCGCCGCGCTAATCTTGTACGGCTGGCCGTTCGAGCGGATGCAGCTCGTGCTGCAGCACAAGTCGTCCGACTTCATCCCCGTGACGGTCGTCGTGCGCCTGACATTCAACAACGTCATATGGGTCGTCTACACGGTGCTGGATGGGAACTGGTTCACGTTCGCGCCGCACGCGATCTGTCTCCCGATCGGCATCGTGCAGCTCGCGCTTTACTGGTTGCACCGCCCGAGCCCGCTCGCTCGAAAGCTGGGCACGAGCGAGACTGCCGACGACGACGAAGACGAGCGGAAGAGCGAGGTGCGCGCCAGCAGCCACACGCGGTCAGTCGTGATCGTGGTCGAGACGCCGACGCCGGGGCTGGCGCCGGTCAGGGCGTTCCCGGAGAGCCCGAACTTCCAGTTGCTGCATTCGCCGCTGCAGTGACCGAGTAAAGTAAAACTAGCGTGCTTTGTTGTGTCGAAAGAGCTCTCGCCTGACGGAACGCAAGATACTGGCGGCGTCGCCATGCCAGGGACAGCCAAGCATTGAGCTTGAGAAGGTGCCTCCCGGTTGTCGAGTTGCGGCCTCTGCGACGCATTCCATCCATCACGCAATGACAGGTGTGCGCTGCTTCTCGTCCAATCATCACGGCGCCGCCAGAGCCCATCCTCGTGTCATGTTTGGACGCGAAGAGCTTCAACATCAGCGAGCGGCATGCGTGCACGTCGCCTCCGCTCGCAGAACCCAACTCTCACTGTTAAACACACGGCAGTGACACCATGGGCGACCCTCTCCTGCTCGTGCTGCGCTGCCTCGCCGCGTGCTCGTCCACGATGATGATCTTGAGCCCCTCGCGCGCGGTCTGGCGCATCCACAAGAGCCACGACACGGGCTTCACGTCGATCATCTCGCTCGTGATGACGCTCGCGAACTGCCACGCGTGGTGCGTACTTGTGTGGGTGTGTTTCCTACACTCGACAACGGGTTCCCAAGCTTGACCAGCTCTCTCTTTCTCTCGCTACATGCACAGGCTGCTCTATGGACTCGTCACCAGCAACATCTTCCCCATCGTCGTGACGTTCGCTATTGGCGACGCCATCTCTCTCGTCTACATCGGTGTCTACTGGCGCTGGACGGCCGAGCGCGTTCATGTACGGAGAGTCATCGCCATCGTGTCCGCGTTCCTGCTGCTCGCGAGCGCGTACGCAGTCTTGGGCGGCACGGGAGTGACGCACCAGTCGCACAAAACTGTGAAGGCGATCGTGGGATCGATCGCTGTCGCCGCGGCGTTCGCGCTCTACAGTTCGCCGCTCGAGCGCGTACTGCAGGTGATCAAGCACAAGTCGGCAGTCTTCATCCCAGTCGACATGGTCATCGCTGGCTGCACGAACAATGCGCTCTGGTTGGCGTACGCGGCGCTCGACAGCAACTGGTTTCTCCTCGTGCCGAACGCGACCTTCCTCACGGTCGGGATCTTCTCACTCGTCCTCTACGTCGTCTACCACCCGAAGCGGTGCCCGTACCCGAAAGACGAGCAAGACTCGAGCCGCTCGATCACGATCGTGCTCTCGCCGAAGGAAGGGGCGGCGGGCAGAACCAACCGCGGCGAGATCGAGATCGTGTCAAGTCCGAGCTTTCAGCTGCTGGACTCGCCGCTCACACCGCCGCTCGCATAGAGGTGTCAATGAACAGAGCGTCAATGAAGGTATACAAACTGCTGCGTACTGGTCTTTCACGTGGTCTTTCATTTGATCCTATGTCTGCGCAGCATGGCCGTGGAATCAAGTGTATCGCACGCGACGACCCGTATAGGCAGCTTGGTTCATGTTGAGGCGCTGATCTAGGGAGTGGAAGACCGACCGACGCGCGGTGGGCGAGCTGCATTCTCGTGCGCGCCGCTTTCTCGTGTGTGGTGCTCGCCCATCTCTCATCCAAGCCCAAACACCCGCGTCAACTTCAGCCGGAGAACTGAGCGATTACCTCTTCACTTCGGCGAGCAGTGGTGCGTTCCCAACGGGCCGAGCGGAGCACGTTGGCGCTTGCTCGCTCCGTATGTTACCTCGCAAGCCCAAGCAAGGCTGGAGCAGAATGTTCGTGTGGCACCGATCTCTCCATACACACCACTACCCTCATTACCACTCCCAGAGTCGTTTGACTTGCGTCGACACGCCCTCGTTTCCTCTCCAACTCGTTCAACAGGAACCTCACTCTCGCTTTCGCCTCGCGATTGCGTTGCACCAGCAGCAGCAGTGGCAGCCGGCGACGTTAGACGTTAGAACGGTTGAGGTTGAGACAACACCGCGAGCAGACACACACACGCACTCCGCCATCCGATGAGCCCCTCGGATGGATCACTCGACAAAGAGCTCACTCGCGAAATCGCACTCAACCAATCAAGGCGGTTCGACATCGCGCCTGGGATCTTCCCGACCAACGCGCAACCTGCCAGCCAATCGACCCCAGTGACACCATGGGCGACCCTCTCCTGCTCGTGCTGCGCTGCCTCACCGCGTGCTCGTCCACGATGATGATCCTGAGCCCCTCGCGCGCGGTCTGGCGCATCCACAAGAGCCACGACACGGGCTTCACGTCGATCATCTCGCTCGTGATGACGCTCGCGAACTGCCACATGCTGTACGTACGCCGCCGGTATCGCGTCGCTGGTCTCGCATACTCTCACACTGCTGCGCTGTTCGATGCTGTGCGTGGTTCTCACAGAATGCTCTACGGAGCCCTCATCGGCAACGTGTTCCCCATGGTCGTGACTTTCAGCGCCGGTGTGTTGATCGCGCTCGTCTACATCGCGATCTTCGTTCGCTGGACCACCGAACGCGCGTACACACTCAAGGTGATCGCTGTCGTCGTCGTGTTCCTGTCGCTGATGACAGTCTACGCAGTTCTCGGCAGGGCTGGCGTCACGCACCAGTCGAATGGAGCGGTCGAGGACATTGTCGGGTACACGACAGTCACCGTCACGATCATTCTGTACGGCTCGCCCTTCGAGCGAGTCGTGCAGGTGCTCAAGCACCGGTCCGCAGTCTTCATCCCGATCGACATGGTCGTCGCTGGCGCGATCAACAACGCACTCTGGGTCGCGTACACTACGCTAGACGGCAACTGGTTCATCTTCGTGCCGAACGCGATCTCGGTGACGCTCGGAGTGGTCTCGCTCGTGCTCTACTTCACCTTCCACCCGAAGCGCTGTCCGTACCCGAGGAAGGAGGAAGGCGCGCTGGACGGAGGGGCGATCGAGATCGTGCTCACGCCGAAGGACGAGCACCTGCCGAGCAAGTTCCAGCTCGAGAGCCCGATGTACGAGGCGGTACCTTCGCCTCTTGCACCGCTGCGCGTGTAGCACACAGCCGTCGTTTGGTCAGGAGAGTCGAGCCGAGGAGGCCTCGCAAGATCAACGTACGCCCGTATTTATTGCCTTGACGGATCTCGCTTTGCTCTGTTCCAAGGAGGCGACACCTCGCGCCAACGCAGCGAGCTGTCTTCGCCATCGTCGCCACCCTGGCGCCTCTACACTTGACCCCCGCCTGAGGCTCTATCGTCGAATGGCAGCGCCACGTCAGCGCCGCCCTTAGCGTCCGCCGGCACCGCGTGCTTCTGTGCACTCACCAGCATCCCAGCGCTGTCTGCTGTCTGCTGCTCTGTTCGGGACAGTTCGCGCGCGGGAGTCACGGGGTGGGCAACGAGCGCGCATTCGCCGTGTTGACGGATGCAGCGCCACAGAATACTGAAAGTAGAAAGCATACTTTACTCAAGTCAAATGAAATCCCACATATACAATAGTGGTAAATATCAGAAGTTACTGTACGCGTTTGTCCATCCCTCCTCCAAACTCGCCTCCAAACTCCTCGATGCTTCGCTCACTTCGACGGCATTCGCAAAGCTGACAGCCGAAGGACACTTGGTGCTGGGCCATCGGCCACTCGAGCTAGCACCGACATGCCAGACCACATGCTCGCCATGACAAGTTTGGCTGTAGACCAAGAGCCTTGCTTGCACTTTCAAATCTCCATCGAGGTGAACCAATCCGTCAAGCCTGAACAAGACGCTGCCGAGCGAGCCAGAGACATCATGGGCGACCCTCTCCTGCTCGTGCTGCGCTGCCTCACCGCGTGCTCGTCCACGGTGATGATCCTGAGCCCCTCGCGCGCGGTCTGGCGCATCCACAAGAGCCACGACACGGGCTTCACGTCGATCATCTCGCTCGTGATGTCTCTCGCGAACTGCCACATGTGGTGCGTACTACCTTGATACTGGCTGCTCTAGCTGTGAGATCGAGGCACCGAGAACTCGCTCGAATGTTGCATGGCACCCCCTTCGCCAAACAGCACCAAGCTGACACTGCTTCTCGCTCACTCCTCTCTAGGGTGCTCTACGGCTCGCTCATCGGCAACATCTTCCCGGTGGTCGTGACCTTCGCAGCCGGAGATCTCGTCTCGCTCGTCTACATCGCGGTTTTCTACCGCTGGACGAAGGAACGCGCGCGCACCAAGAAAGTCATCGGCATTGTTGCTGCGTTCCTGGTGGTCGCGACAGCATACGCAGCGCTTGGCAGCGCCGGTTTGACGCACCAGTCCCAAGACACAGTGGCGAGCATCGTCGGATACACTGCGATCTGCGTAAGCATCACGCTGTACGGCTCGCCGCTCGAGCGTGTGTTGCAGGTGGTCAAGCACAAATCGGCGGTCTTCATCCCGATCGACATGGTCGTTGCCGGCACGACCAACAACGCGCTCTGGATCACCTACACTGCGCTGGACCGCTACTGGCTCATGTTCGCGCCGAACATCGTCAGCATCTCGCTCGGAGTCACGTCGCTCGTGCTCTACTTTGTCTTCCACCCGAAGCGCTGCCCGTACCCGCGAGAAAGAGAGGGGCAACCTACCCAGAACGACGTCGCGATCGAGGTCGTGGTCTCATCGAAGGTTGGAGCTTCAAGCGGCTGTGGCGGCAGCAAACTCCGTATCGAGAGTCCTGCGTTCGAGGCACTGCATTCGCCACTCGCGCCGCCACGTGCGTAGCCTTGGAGAGCGATTCGAAGATCCGCACAAACTCGCGAATACACCATCATGCAATGCTGCTGCTCCTGCACGGCGACGCTGTTGCTCGCGACCCTCGCTCTTGAAACACTGTCTTGCTTGCTTTCAGCTACCGCCACGCGGGTTTGAATCTCTGCGTGGAAGTTTGCTGAGAGTCTGGTGGCGGCCGGCTAAAGCAGAGACTGGTATCGCTCACAAGACCGACGAGGAGTAAGACCGCGCTCCAGTCAACGTCTTGCCTCGCCTCATCTCGTTTCGACGACCAAGGTCGTCACACTCGGACTTAATCGAGTTATCACCGCTGACTTGACTGCATACACTATGCACCGCCTCGTCGCCGCCGCCACCACGTAGCACTTGAGTGCTTCGCTTCGCAGCCAGCCTTCTTAGCGCTCTCTGTTTTGACGACCACGGTCGTCCCAACACCGGCGCACCGTGCACTTGCACTTGCAGGACCTTGTTTGTCTCTGTGTATGTCTGTGTACCGGCGACTGTATGGAATCCACGACAATGATCAACGATCGACCAAGCCAACCGAGCTCAGCACCGTTGGTTGGTCGCAGCCTTTGCTGCCCGCGCGCCTGCCTATTGCCTGTCAGTACGCGAGTGCGACGCGCTGCGCTCGTTGCTTCATTCTCGAATCCGCGGCGTCTCTGCAACTACTCGATCAGCCTCCAGCTCCTGCTCCTCGGCACCGCTTGCCCGCGAACGCATACACACAAGCACACAAGTGAGACCATGACCAACGTCATCCTCGAGATCGCCAAGATTGGGTCCTCGGCCGGCTCCATGTTCATGTGTCTGAGTCCCACACCGTCCATGCTCAAGATCCACCGTCACAAGTCCTGCGGCGAGGTCGTCGTGCTCCCGCTGCTCTCGCTCTGGGGTAACTGCCACCTCTGGTACGAACGCAAAGCCATCATCTCCCTGATTGAAAGGCTGCATGACTGATACACGAGGCTCACGTGCTCTCTCGCTAGGATGCTCTACGGCTATCTCAGTGAGAACTTCTTCCCAGTCTTCCTGACGTTCGCGACCGGCGAGGTGCTCGCGATCGCGTACCTGGGTGTCTACTACCGCTACTCGACCGAGCGCGCGGAGGTGCGCCGCCTCGCCGGCTGGGTCTTCCTCGGACTCCTCCTCGTGACGCTCTACACGCTCTCGGGCGACTACATGCTCGGCATCACGAACCAGTCCAAGCAGTCCGCGAAACTCGTCGTTGGCTACATCGCTGTCACGGTCTGCATGCTGCTCTTCGCGTCACCGCTCGCAACATTGCGCCGCGTGATCCAGACCAAGTCCGCGGCGTCGATTCCGATCCATATGTGTCTCGTGGGCTTCGTCAGCAACAGCCTCTGGGTCACCTACGGCGGCATGATCAACGACATGTTCATGTGCCTCTCGAATGTCGTCTGCGTCGCATTCGGCTTCGTCCAGATCATCGTGTACCTCATGTACCGACCCAGCAAGGCAACGCACCAAGAGAACAAGGAGCTCCTCGAGGTCGTCGTGGTCTCACCGCACAGCAACACGTCCACCGAGGAGGTTGACACAGGCTCTGGGGCGAGCGACAGCGATGATCAGCCCAACAACTCGACCACGCGCTTCCACGCCATGCGCTCTCCACGGGGACCCAGCGTGATTGCATAATAACCGGCAAGCCCCGTCGTATGGGTCTTTGGCAATGCAGTGAGTCTTTCCTTGTTGAACACTTTCGTCTTCGTCACAGCAGACACGCCTCGGAGGCAGCAAGTGGAACGCAGAGATGATGAGGGCAGTATGATACTTGAGTCTATTGCCGAATCTAAGCCTTCTGCAGCGGCGCGAGAGGCGAATGCAGCGCTTCGAATGCTGGGCTGCCGAGGTGGTTCTTGCTCCCGTCGGTCCCTGCTTCCCTCGGCGAGAGCACGATTGTAATGACTTCGTCGTTGCCGGCTCGCTCCTCTTTAGGCAGCGGACAGCGCGTCGGGTGGTAGATGAAGTAGACCGTGAGCTGCATGATCCCGAGGCCGAGGTTGATCGAGTCGGGCACGAGCATATACATGTTGTGGTCCAGCGCTGTGTAGACGACCCACATCACGTTGTTGATCGAGCCTGCGACGACCATGTCGATCGGGATGAAAACCGCCGACTTGAGCTTGAGCACTTGGACGATCTTCTCGAACGGCGACGTGTACAGGAGGACGTTCACGCACATGGCGGTGTAGCCCACGACGCTGATCACCTCTTTGCGAGATTGCTTCGTCACACCGGCAGCTCCGAGTGCCGTGTACACGGTCATCACGGACAAAAACGCGAAAACGAAGGCGGTGACCTTGACCACATACGCGCGCTCGATCGTGAAGCGGTAGTAGATGGCGATGTAGACGTAAGATATGAGAATGCCGGATCCGAACACCACGACAATCGGGAAGATGTTGCCGAGCAGGCAGCCGTAAAGAGTCCTGCGTAGAGCATTCGTCGCAGCATGCTGTTAGATAAGCCAAGTCGGTGCTTGCGCGGCACAGGAGCAGACACGGGTTCGTCGGCTTCAGTAACGCACCACATGTGAGAGTTTGCGAGTGTCATGACGAGCGACATGATGGAGGTGTACCCCGTTTCCTTGGTCTTGCAGATGCGGAGGATAGCCCGTGACGGGCTGAGGATCATCACGAATGACGTGCACGCGGTCAGGAAGCGCAGGACGAGGATGAGAGCGTCGCTCATTGCTAGTTGGCTGGCTGGCTGCAGGTTGAGAAATGACTGCGTTGTCGGTGTGGAGGTCTGCACTCGGGCGTCTGGGGGGGCAGACAGGCATGCAGACAGCACAGATCTCCCTCCACCAACGCCAATCACATCGGATCTTGTTCAGTGTATAGTATACAGGATACATCTAATCATCAAGGAGAGACGAGCATCATTCACTATCCAATACAAATTTCAAGTGCAACTCGTCAATCGATTTGAAGCCATTTCATCAGTCGGATGAACCGACTTGCTTGGATGAGGGAGGAGCAAGACTCCCCGCGAGGATGGCTCAGTTGATCAAACTGCCGTTGCGCTGCCGTGCTGTCAACACTCATTGCGCTCGCGTGTAGCTTGCTCTTGCGGCACACGGCCATAGGTGCAGTCGCATCGAAGCTGCAGACATCTGCTGCATTCCTCCGCGCAAAGCGAATGGTGCGAGATCGATCTGGTTGTTGGTGGAGCCGATCGGCGAGCAGTTCGCCAACATCTCGTGGGCACAGAAAGTATCAATGTCCCGAACGTGAAAACGTTCTCGCTTCGTGTTACTTGCTTCTCGCTGCTCCGCGAGAGCCTACGAGTACGAAGGCGAACATTGCATATATCCTGGATTGTGGTGTCATTGCCGTGACGATCGGATCACACCTGTGACGAGCCAAGTGCGGTTGTACGAGGGTGTCCTCGCGAGGCGGAGACTATTTAGGCAGTGTAGGGGACTGCAACTTGCTCTTGGCAAGGCAACATATCGCCTTCCTAACAGCTGGATCTCCATCTAAACAATCGATTAGAGGAGCGTCAAATGCGCAACATCGACGCGTGGAGCGCAACGCGCCACCACTCAAGTACCTCGCCGTCATGCATGTCGCCTCGTGCCATCCCTTTCGCAGTCGCATTCTCCTTTTCCCGACCTTCAAGCCTACAACCTCCTCAAGCGATCGAGAGCGATGACGAGAACCGCAGTCGATGTCCTCAGAGTGATGACAACGGTCTCCTCGATCTCGATGTGCCTCAGCCCCGCCCCGAGCATCGTCGGGATATACAAGGAGCGCGTCGTTGGCGAGGTGTCGATTCTGCCGCTCGTGTCGCTGTTTGCGAGCTGCCATGTCTGGTACGAGTCTGTATCTCCTGTTCTGCAACTGCTTCGAACACATTCTCATGATACCACACTTGCTGTCACGATCAGGATGCTCTACGGACTATTCACGAGGAACTACTTTCCACTGGTCGCGACGTACGGCGCGGGCGAGCTCCTGGCGATCATCTACGTCAGCGTCTACTTTTCGCTCACGCGCGAGCGGACGTACGCACTCAAAGCGATTGGCACGGCGCTACTCTTCACCGGAGTCGTGTCTGCCTATGCGCTGCTGGGCTGGCAAGGCGTGCTGGGGCAATCTGTCGGCGATGTTGGGGAAGTCGTCGGTGTTATCGGCGTCGTCATCGTCATCGTGCTCTACTCCTCCCCGTTCGAGACCCTGATGCACGTGCTACGCACCAAGAACGCGCAGTCAATGCCGATCCTCATGATCTCCGTCGGCACGATCAGCAATGCCCTCTGGACGCTCTACGCGTTCCTCGACAACGAGACCATCGTCGCGATCACCAACGTGATCTGCCTCACGTTTGGCGCCGTGCAGGTCACGCTCTACGTGGTCTACCGTCCTCGACGAAACAAGCTGGAGATGCCCGATTCGCTTGAAATCCTGACTCCGACGTTCGAGTGACGGTGACCAGCTCTAGCAGTCAAACGTAGACAGACAGCGAGCTAGCTGATGTTAAGTGCTCGCCGGTAACAGAGTATCACCCTCGAGTTGGCTTTGAGCACTTACACGACAACTCCAAGCCTGACATCCGACAACACGAGACGTCAGCAGTCTGCGCACATCTTCGTCGTTCAACTTGCACACCAGAATGGGGAACTTGGTTGGGTCTCACGGAGTTCAGCTTTCGCCACCTTCTTCACACCGACACAGTGCTCAACCAGATTGTCGCATGCGACGAAACCGAGGTCAACACTCCGTTTGCAACTACCCTCTTCCAATCGATAGCGATTGGAAGAGTCTGCGGCAAATGCTCATCCAAACTTCCTTTCAGGAAGAGCTTGCTCGCCGCTTAAGGGTCGTGGCACCACCGTCGATCTGAGTGAGCGGAATGCGGGTGCTGCTGCTGGCCATTTGTGCTTTGCCTGCCCCAGACGCACCCGGACGACCACA
This sequence comes from Globisporangium perplexum, assembly GCA_023333865.1. Lineage (NCBI taxonomy): Eukaryota > Oomycota > Peronosporomycetes > Pythiales > Pythiaceae > Globisporangium > Globisporangium perplexum. The sequence goes on along the minus strand of JAASFS010000605.1, from coordinate 2,997 downwards.
ATGAGCGACGCCTTCATGAACGTGCTCGGCGCGTTCACTGCCGCCTCCTCCGTGGCCATGTGCCTCAGTCCGACGCCAAGCATCTATCGCATCTACAAAGAGAAGAAGATCGTCGACGTCTCGATCCTGCCGCTGGTGTCGCTTTGGGCGAACTCGCATGTCTGGTGTGTTTCTGCTTTGCTGTGCAGTGGAGCGGGCTGTCGATCCAAACTCACCATCGCTGCCTTGCGGCAACGGCTCTCGACAGGACGCTGTACGCTTTGTTCGCCGACAACATCTTCCCGCTCTTCACGACATACGCGACAGGCGAGTGCCTCGCGATCGTCTACTCTGCCGTGTACTTCAAATACACGAAGGACAGGGCGTACGCATTGAAGGCGATCGCAGCAGCCTTCTCGTTCGTGCTCCTGCTCTCGACATACGCCGTGCTGGGCTGGCAAGGAGTGCTAGGTCAGTCGAACCACGCGGTGGGCCAGACCATCGGCTACATCGGCATCGTCGTCGTCTTCTTGCTCTACATGTCCCCTTTCGAGACGCTGAGGCGAGTGATCCGCACCAAGTCGGCGAGCTCGATGCCCATTCTGATGTGCGTCGTTGGCGCGATCAGCAACGGACTCTGGACGGTGTACGCCACCCTCGACAACGACCCGCTCATCGCGATCGTGAACGCGCTCTGCGTCACGTTCGGTGTCGCTCAAGTCGTCATCTGCTGGATCTACCGACCCGGTCGCGCGAAGGTCGACTTGCCGACTTCTGTCGAGATCCTGACACCAACGTTTGAGTGAGTTGCGAGTAGGAACACGGCGCTCCGTAGTATCCCTAGATCGGCAAGTCGAATCCCTCGGAAGTAGACGTCGCTCGTTGAGCTGGAGGAGTCAAAGCACGCTATGTCACCTGTTGACCACTGACATGCACAATATTGTCGTGCTCCCATGCAGTCAGTCAACTACGGCGGATCTTTGCCAGATCATCGCACCAGCACTCCGACTTGGCCACTCAATGCAATGCGTCTCGACTCGTGACGATCGAGCCTGGGGCCGAGAATCTGTGGCCATGGCATCCCGGGAGCACCGTGCAAACGCGAAAGAACATTGTGATGCGGGGTAGTCGGCGAATTGGAAAGCGGAATTTGTTGCCTTAGTGCTTTGCAAGCACCATGTTGTCCTTCACCGAACTCACAACCCGCTCACACATAGTTCCAGGGCGCGCGAGAAGCAGCTTGATCTCTCGAACGGAGATCGAGAGCGTCGGAGTGCGCGTGTGCGCCGTCCGACTGGAGTTTCCGACCTGGCTCTAGCGACCTCGATCAATCGCACGAGAAAGGGTGTCGAACCGGGTGTTCCCCACACTCAGCCGGAGAGAGAACCCGAACGAGCGCGCGTCTGGCGAGGCATGGCCCGCACCATAAGCTGTGTCGTTCAAAGCACCGATAGACTTGGCAAGATTCTCTCCCCTACAACCTCCCCAGCTCATGGTCGTCTTCTAAACCAAACCAAGCTCTGGTCTTCACGCTCACATCGAGAGATAGAATGGCAGTGATTCGCTGCTGACGACCGGCACCAACATACCGGCACGAAGCGCACTTCATGCCGCCAACAAGTCGGCACTCCACCCGCTGCCACTGCGACCTCAATCGCTCCGCTGGCACCAGCCAGCCTGCCGTTCATTATCCGATTCGCAGTGACGCCGAACAGTCAGCTGTGCCCCAAGCCCTCTCTCTCAGCGACGCGAGCCATGACGAACTTCGCGCTGCTTGCACTCCAGGCACTCGCGTCCGCCTCTTCCGTCTTCCAGTGCCTCAGTCCCCTCCCGTCTATCTTCCAGGCGCACAAAGCGCGTAACACTGGCGAGCTCTCGTTGCTCCCGTTTGTGTCGCTCCTCGGCGTCTGCCACATCTGGTGCGAAAGACTCACTCCTTTCACTGGTCGCCATCACGGACATGGTCGCTGAAAGTGCTCTCGTTTCTTGTGGACTCCTTCGCAGGATGATGTACGGATACCTCAGCGACAACATCTTCCCGCTCTGCGCCACATACCTCTTCGGCGACGCCGTCAGCGCGCTCTACATCATCGCGTACTACCAATACTGCTCCGACAAAGCGCACGCGTGCAAGATCATCGCGCTCGCCATCTCCTTGCTCGCCCTCATCACGCTCTACGCCGCGCTTGGCGTCGAGGGCGTCACGCACCAGTCGACGGAGCAAGTAGCGCAGGTCATGGGCTTCGCGGGCATCGCGATATCAATCCTCCTGTATGCGTCGCCACTCGAGATGATCCGACGCGTGCTCGCGACCAAGTCTGCGGCCAGCATCCCGATCCTGCTCTGCACCGTCGGCACGGTCAGCAACGCGCTCTGGACGGTGTACGGCGCCGTCATCGGGGACCTCTTCGTACTCGTACCGAACGGAATCTGCCTCGTGCTCGCATCGATCCAAGTGGCGCTGTACGTAGTCTTCAACCCGAACCGGCAGCCCTCCTCCTCTCGCGACGCGGCGGATCTGCTGGAAAGCGGCGCCGAGGGTATCTCTAAGCCGCTGGGTAGCTCGTCGCCTTCCTCACGCACGAGCAGCGACGACGACGACAGCAACAGCAGCAGTAACTCGTTCGAGGAGCTCCGATCACCACGAGTCGCCAAGTAGACAAGTGTGTTTCGCTTGCCCAGTGAGAATACCTCCCGTAAGCCGCAGGTCGCTCTGATGCTGCAGAGCGCGGAGCCGCCGCGTCGACGCGAGTGCGTCGAGCAGCGCCGCTCTCCACCCCAACAGATAATTCCTCACGCAGACGAGCGCGAGAGAGCAACACTTGGTTGTCTATCGCGGGTCTTCTCGGCGTGAGCGCAATGCACTAGAGCTTGCCGCTACTCGCTCCAATCCTCTGGACCTCCTCCAGAGCGTGTTGCTCGCGCCGCGCACGTCCTCGACGATGCAGCCGAACGACGCTGATGTATCGAAGTAGACTAGATTTGAGTCGTCCGCGCATACAAGCGCTCAAGTGCAAG
>JAASFS010000604.1:0-14656 GCA_023333865.1 Globisporangium perplexum | reverse complement strand
GGTCGGTTCCATCGTGGACTCGCACGAGCGTCAGCGACGCGATGTATCTGTTTGGGACACCATACTGCGAGTTCCAGACGACGAAGGAGACGGCGTGCGTGATTCGAGACGAACGCGGGGACGGGAAGTCGCCGATCGCCCGGTTCGACAGGCTCTTTCCTGGGTGAAGCTCATCTCAGGCCGCTGGCTGTGCATTGGTGCAGAAGTGAGTTGGAGTGTTTCTGCTTGTCCTTTTCATGTCTAAACTTATTTCTATTTCTAAACCTGCAATCCATTTCTTGCATCTGTTCCCCATACTCAATCCAAGTGAGACGTAGCGCACCCGAGAGAACAGCCCTCAAGAACGAAGCCGTCTGCCACCGCGAGCCCCATTCGCGCCACCTCTTCCTCGCTCTCCCCCGCTTGTTGGCTTCGCACGCACACACACGTCCAGACCATGAACTCCTTCAGCGAAGACGACGACTACCACTACCCGAGCGACCTCGAGGAGGCCGCGAGCGACAGCGGCCGCTACTCTTTCGAGGCCGACGACGACGACGACGAGTACCAGTACTCGGACGACAACGACAGCGCATCCGAGGCGCCGACGTCCCCCGCAGCCGCCGCCGCTGCCGCGTCGCCGTCGTCGGCGCTCAAGACGCGCAGTCCGCATGGTGGCAGCGGCGCCGCCGCGAAGAAGAAGCGCGTGAGTAGCGGCGCCGACGTGCACCAGAGCAGTAAGCAACCCGCCGAGTACCGCGTGATCGACGAGGAGGAGCTCTTCCGCGAGCAGCGCGCGCTCGTGCTCGAGATCGCGCAGGTGCTCGAGGTGGCGCCGCCCGCCGCCGCCGTGCTGCTGCGCCACTTCGCGTGGAACAAGGAGAAGCTCTACGAGGGTTACTACGCGGACCCGGCGCAGGCGCGCGCGGACGCCGGCGTCGCACATGACGTGTCCAGTGCGGCGGCTCCTCCGGGCGGTGCGCAGGTAACAGAGTGTGTGTGATGAGACGGCGAGTGTGTGTGTGTGTGTGCGTGGCGCTCACAGTGGCGTGTATGCGAGCAGGTGGACTGCATGATCTGCTGCGACTCGTACCCAGCGGACGAGGTCTTCGGCATCGGCTGCGGCCACCTCTTCTGCCTGGTGCGTTCTCTTTATGTGAAGTTGAGCTGCAGGCGTTGGAGAGCTGACACACAGCTACAGGACTGCTGGAAGCCATACCTGTCGCTCAAGATCGGCGAGGGGCCGCCGTGCGTGGCGACGACGTGTCCGGCGCACGGCTGCAAGGAGGTGCGGAGGTGGTGGAGAGAGAGGAGGTCCGTTCCCGACACTCACGCTCTCTCTCGCTCTAGGCGGTGACCGACGCGGTGTTCAAGAAGCTCACGAGCGCCGAGGACTTCACGCGCTACTCGCGCTACGTGCTGCGGTCGTACGTGGACATCAACAAGTGCGTCAAGTGGTGCCCATCGCCGGGGTGCAACAAGGCGATCTCGAGTGCGGGCGGGCTCTCGGCGGTCACGTGCTCGTGCGGCTGCGTGTTCTGCCTGCGCTGCGGTGAGGAGTCGCACGCGCCAGTGTCATGCGAGCAGCTCGCGTCGTGGCAGGAGAAGTGCAAGAACGAGTCGGAGACGGCGAACTGGATCCTCGCCAACACGAAGAAGTGCCCCAAGTGCGCCGTGCGCATCGAGAAGAACCAGGGGTGCAACCACATGACGTGCAAGAAGTGCAATTACGAGTTCTGCTGGATCTGCATGGAGTCGTGGGTCAAGCACGGCTCGGGCACGGGCGGGTACTACAAGTGCAACCGCTACGACGGCGGCGAGGCGGCGGGCGATACGGACGCGGCGCGCGCCAAGGCCGAACTCGACCGATACCTGCACTACTACCAGCGCTTCGCGAACCACTCGGAGGCGGGCAAGTTCGCGCAGCGCATGCGCGAGGGCACAGAGAGCCGCATGATCGAGCTGCAAGCGAGCCACGGCGAGTCGTCGTGGATCGACGTGCAGTTCCTCAACGCGGCGACCGAGCAGCTCATCGAGTGCCGCCGTGTGCTCAAGTACACGTACGTGTTCGGGTACTACCTGCCCGCGGGCAAGGAGAAGAACCTCTTCGAGTACCTGCAGGAGAACCTCGAGAAGAACGCCGAGCACCTCACGGGTCTCTCGGAGGCGCCGCTCGACAAGATGAACCGCTCCGAGGTGATCAACTACACGCGCGTGACGGAGACGTTCCTGCGTAACCTGCTCACGGGCGTCGAGGACGGGCTCACGTCGGCGGGTTCGCTGTAAGCCAGCGAGCGAGGGTGAAGAGAGCGACGCGAACGGCTTCTTCCGAGTCCCTCGACATCGCTCTCTGACGCGCGGCACGACGGATGGCAGCAGCGCAGGTGGCAGGAGCAGTGACGTTGTCGGATGCAGGACGCTAGCCGCCTAAGCAGCAGCAACGAATGTATGGACACCGGTCGGCGAGCGGTGGAGCTAAGGTACTTGATATTCGGAGGTGATGGAGGGGGAGGGCCGATGGCGCTCAGTCCTCGCCGCGCAGCACGCGCGCCGCCGCCATGAGCGCCTTGCGCGCCGGCGGGTCCTTGATGCCGAGGAAGTTGAGGTCGTCCGTCTCGATGCCAGTCTGCGCGCAGAACACACACACGCCTCAGTGAGGAACCGCTCCCTTCACGAGCCACAACATCTCGGCAGCCACGCACCTCGCGGATGAAGTCGATGGACGCGAAGCCCTTCGCCTTGAACGTCGGCGCAAACCGCTGCAGGCTCAGCGCCTTGAGCCACTGGTGGACTTCGTCGGCTTCGTCATCCGGCTGCTCGGGGCCGGGAGCTCCGGACTTGGACGTCGCGTCGAGCTCGTCGTCATGTTGCTGCTGCGCGTGGGCTCCGCCGCGCTTGGGCTTCGCGGCCTCGGGGCGTCTCGTCTCGGGCTGCTTCCCAGGGGCGGTCGGCGACTCGCTGGTCGTCGAGAGCCCGCGCTTCTTCGTCTCCATCATCGTCGTCGTCGCGACTTCGGAGCTGCTCGCTGCCGCGGCGTTCGCGAAGTCGATCGCCTGGTTGATCCGCGCCATCCAGGCGTCCAGGTCGCCTCGGGTCTGGGCCTGCAGCTCACGCTTGATCTTCCAGCTACCGTTGATCACGTTGAAGCTCAGCTCGGGCATCTCCATGGTCTTCCAGATCCGACAGTCGCGCAGCGCGAGTGTCGAGAGCGGCTCCGCGGGAGCGGACGCAGCAGCGTCCGAACTGTAGTGGAGCTGGTCGCCATCCAGGACGAACCACTTGGCAGCCCACCCGCGGGTGCCCCGCCGATTCCGCTTCAGGAGCACGCCCGCGTAGCGCGGAGGCGGCAGCCGTGGGCGGAACGCGAGCTCTTCGTCGTCCTCGTACGGGTGCGCGACGGCTTCCGCCGAGAGTCTGCCGTCCGCCTCGTCGGTCTCGAGGTCCAGCGTGTCGTCGCGCTTCCGCCCGCCGCACGTGTCGTACGAGTCCCGTTCGTCGTCGTCGTTATCGTCGTCGTCGTCGCTGTCGTTACCGTCGTCCTCGTCGTCGTCCATCTGCGGCTCGCGCTCGTCCGCCTTCGCGAGCGGCGTGAACGGCCGGAGTTCCACCGCCGGCGCCGGCTCGGACGTGTCCAGCAGCTGCTTGTGCGCCAGCAGCTCCTCGAGCGCAGCAACGACTGCATGCGCCGTCGGGCGTTCCGAGGGCTCGAACGACACGCATTGCTCCGCCAGGCGCGCGAACGGCGGTGGGCAGGACGCGGGCAGCGCGTCGAGAAACTCGGACGCGTGCACGCGGAACTTGTGCTGCGGCAGGCGCGAGAGGAAGCCGTCCTGGTTCGCCACGCGGCAGCAAAGCATCTCCATGAGCACCACACCGAAGCTGAACACGTCCACGCTCTCGTCGTAGTCCTCGTCGAGGAACATCTCCGGCGCCATGTACGCGTCCGTGCCACAGTACGACTTGCGCCGCACGACTTGGCTCGCGGACTCGCTGCTCGCGGCCGCCGCCAGTGCCTTCATGTCCATCGCGAAGCCGAAGTCGCACAGCTTGGCGCGGAACTGGTCATCGAGCTGCTCGGACAAGCGGCACACGCCGCGCCGTTAGCACCACCAGCTCTCTCTCTCTCACACACATACACACATCCATGCTGCTCCACACGCACCAGGATATTGGAGGACTTGATGTCGCGATGGATGACGCGCTGGTCGTGCAGGAAGGCGATGCCCTGCGCGGCGTCGAGTGCGATGAGCGCCAGGCGCCGCCAGCCGACGTGCACCGCGCTGCCCTTGCGGATCGCGCGCAGCAGCAGGTCGATGTCGCCGTTGTTGGCGTGCTCGCTCAGGATCCAGACCTGCTTGGCCTTGCGGTTGTCGCACGCACCGATGAACTCGAGCAGGCGCGGGTGCTGCAGGCGCTGCAGGATCTGCACCTCCTTGAGCACGAACGGCGGGATGTGGCCGTCGGCGTCCTTGGGCTGGCACTTGACGGCCACGCGCTTCTTGCCGAGCTCGCCCGCGAACACGACCGAGAACGCGCCTTTGCCGATCTCGCGTCCGATGCTGATCTGCTGCGGCTCGAGCGCGAAGAGGCACTCGGCCGCGGCGCCGCGCGCCTCGTCCCCGCGCTGGTTCGCCGACATGAGCTGCTGCTGTGCGTGTGTGTGTGCGTGTGTGTGAGAGAGACTCGGAATGGCTTCACGCGCGAGCGGGGCGAACGTACAGTATGGTCGAGAAAGGGCTCCGATACTTTTCGGGTTGTCCTCGTGATACCGAGGGTGCGTCTGTGTGAGGATCCTTGCAGCTGGCGATCCGGCTTCGATGCCCGCCGGCCAGTTGGCGACGTCGGAGCTGGCGCGGAGCTGCTGCTGCTGCTGCTGCTGGGGCACGTCGAGAGGAGGAGAATGGTGCACCCTGCAGGTGGTGGTGGTCTCGTGATGCAGTCAGCTCGACGACGACATCGAGCGTCTGGTACTAAAAACAGCCGTGTAGTCTGACTATAAGTAGCAGCATCAGGTGGTGGTTATAGACTGCGTGGTCCACACTCGAGCTTGAAAGGTTGCAAGCATTTTGCACTTGAAAACTGTATACCTCCCGGTCAAGTTGCTCGTCTCCTTTACCCAGTTAAGTTACGATGTGGAACCTGGCGCTATTGCGCCGCGCGAAGCGAGCACAGCGCGCAGCGTCGGCATGTACTCGGCGATGATCGCCGAGATGTTGAACGTCACGTGGTTGAGCATGTGCGGGTTGCTGCTCGCGAGCGCGCGGTACTCGTTGAAGCTGATGAAGCCGTCGCGGTCCAGATCCACGTCCGCCATCGTCTTCGTCACGATCGTCTCGAGGCTCTCGGGCGGGATGTTGATGCCGTTCTCCTCGATGCACGCCTCGAGCATGCTCAACAGCTCCTGCTTCGACAGCTTGTCATCGCGATCCGTGTCCAGGATGTCAAACGAGACTGCATGTGTCAGTTGCCATCGAAGTACGCGAGCGCGAAGTTAGTCAGGCGTCAGCTACCATACAAGATCACCCAGTTCGCGGTGACGTACACCGCAGCTTCTCCTCGGCCGACGCCTTGGACGAGAGAATCGAGACACTCTGGAGGAACTCGACGAAGCTGATGCACGAGTCGCCGTTCGTATCGAAGAGCTGGAAGATGCGGTCGACGTAGAGCGACTCCTTGACCGTAAAGCCGAGCGCGGTCTGGAAGTCGCTGCGGTCGATCAGGCCGTCGTCGCGCGCCGCCGTGGAAATGAGGTCGAAGTGCACACGGAGCGCCACGACCTCGTCGGCCGAAAAATGCGTCGACTGTGCGAACTCGCTGACCTCCGCGTCGCTGAGCGCGCACGTGAGCGGCGCTGCGGCGGCTGTGCTGTCTGCTGCACTCCCAGCAGCGACGAGCTCCTCTCGCGCGGTGGACGCTGCTGCTCCCATGGCTCGTACGCGTGCGTATGTGTATCGAATGGAGTTTGGCGGCGGTGTCCCGAGGAGCTGCTGCAGGCGAGGTCCTCGGTCGAGCAAGCTCTCTCTTCCTTCGAGCGCGCACGCGAGACGCTGGAGGAGCTCGTGTTCGTGATCGTGCGTCTTTTCGACTACTTTAGCAATTACAAAAGGTTGTTTTCATCTCCTCTTCAAAGTCGTCTAATTCCTCTCTAAATGGAGTTCTACCTGCATCACTCAACATAATCCAAGTAGTCCACACGAAATAGACACAAGTGCATTCTATCTGTCGAGAGCCTTTGCAATATCATTGATTCACTTATGTCCGCTCCAACTCTCCCGCTAGTTCAAAGACGCGCATCTGCGCTGCGCTTTTCAGCCACTCGCCACCACTACGCTCCACCAGTGCCAGCAGCAGCAGCAGCAGGGCAACGACGACGACGATGCTGGCGATCCGCGCGCTCTCGGCGCGCCTGCCGCGCGCGGCGCTCCGCCTCTCGGCCGCCGCGTTCCCGCAGCGGCTCGCGCTCTCCACGTCGACGACGAGCGACGGCGACGCCAGCGACGAGGTGGCCGACGCGCTCGCGACCGCGGACAGCGGCGTCATCTCCGCCGTGCCGATCGCGCAGGTGCGTCTGGAGCTGCTGCTGCTGGTGTCACGCCCGCGATAGAAACGTGTAGCGCGTTCTGACGTGCGTGCGTGCGCGCGGCGCAGGCGACGACGGCGGACCTGCTCAAGCACTTTGCGTTTAACAAGGAGACGCAGGAGAAGCTCGTGCCCGAGGGGATCAACCGGCACATGGAGACGACGTTCGACCTCGTGGGCCACCGCCACGTGATGCTGCGCGAGAACACGCTCAAGATCATCTCGGCCATGCAGGGTGCGTGCGTGGCTAGCGGCTGGCGTATGAGAGGCGCGGAGCTAACCGAGTGCGATGGCTGGTGGCATGCAGACTGGGAGAACACGAAGAAGGACACCCCGGGCTTCGTGATCGACGGTGAGCGCGGCTCAGGCAAGAGCTTCGCGCTGCAACAGATCGTGCAGTTCGCGCGCGAGAGCAACTGGCTCGTGCTCTACGTGCCTAAAGCGCGCGCGTGGTGCTACGAGACGCCGTACGTGATGAAGTCGCCCGTGGACGAGACCAAGTTCGACATCGACGTGGCGGGCGTGGAGCTGCTGGAGAAGTTCTTGCACTGCCACGGCGCGCAGCTGAGCGAGATCCCGCTGCGCGGCAGCTACGGTGACCGGTACTACCCGGCGTCGCTGAGCGCCAAGCCCAAGAGCGCGGCGGAGTACGACCCGTCGACGCTCACGCTGCGCGACCTGGTGGAGAACGGCATCAAGGACGAGGACCTCGCGTGCACGGCCGTCGTGGACCTGCGCGCGGAGCTGGCGCAGGTGACGGAGTTCCCGGTGCTCATCGCGGTCGACGAGTACAACACGTGGTTCGAGAAGACGGTGTTCGGCTTCGAGGGCAAGGACGTGCTCCCGTCGGACATCACGATCATCGACGCGCTTAAGGACGTCGGCGCCGAGGGCATCCCGGAGTCGCGCAAGCTGAAGAACGGCCTCTTCATCGCGGCCGTGACAGAGAACTACCCGTCGCGCTTCGACTTCCGGCAGCAGGTGAACTACCGCGCGCTGCGCACGACAATGCGCACGTACTCGAAGGCGGAGCTCGAGAGCATCGTGGCATATTACAACCAGGTGTCGTTCCTGCACGACAAGCCGACGGAGTCGCAGCTCGCGTACTTCCGGCTCATGACCAAGGGGCTGCCACTGCTCGTGTTCGACCGCGCGTCGTTCTCGTAGAGCGCGAGGCACGGGGACAGGAAGCATCGAGCAGCGACCGCGAGTTCGTAGAAGAGAAGAACTCGCCAAGAAGAGAACCGCGATGTGCTCACTCTCTGTGTCAAGTGTTGGGAAGCAGTCGCGTTCACGACGGGCGTGTCGCCGTCGTCGTCCGACTCGACTCACTCCTCGACGTACTTGGCGAAGAGGTTCTCCGGCGTCGTCATTGCCTTGAACTCGAGGTTGTTGCCGCTCGGGTCCTTGAAGAACATGGTCCACTGCTCGCCCTTGCGGCCCTGGAAGCGTAGGTGCGGCTCGATGATGAACTGGACGCCGTACTGCTTCATGCGCGCCGCGAGCTCGTGGAAGGCGGCGACCGTCAGCGCGCAGCCAAAGTGCGGCACGGGGACGTCGTCGGCCTCTGAACGGAGTTGCCAGGACACTCGAGTGAGTCTTTCTCACCCGCAAGACTCTCCCGAGAGCAGCTCGCACGAGTGAGTGTACGCACCGACAGGGTTGAAGAAGTCCGTTCCGCGGTAGTCAGCGCCAACCTCGTGGCACACGAGCTGATGGCCGAGCATGTTGTAGTCCTGGTGAGGATCGAGAGTGTTCGGTTAGTGACGCGGGCGGATGTAAACAGCACCGGAGACGCGAACGCACACCGCGCAGCACTCACCTGCCACTTGGTCGACGACCGGCCCTCCGTGAAGCCCATGACGCCTCCGTAGAACGCCTTCGCTGCGGTGCAGCAAGCAGGTCGAGCCTGAGCGATGACACATCCGACGATACGCAAGCCACACACTCGAGCATCACACCGGCAGCGAGGTCGTGCACGGGGACAGCGAGGTGGAACGGCGGGATCTGCGCGGTCACCATGACGCTGGAGATGCTGAAAGGAGAACTGGGGAACGGCGTGGTGCTCGGGGCTGAGCAGATTCGGATGTGAAGGTGTCGCTGCGGTCACGAGGAAGTCGAGCAGGTCGAATGATCAATCATGCGCGGATCGCCGCCCATCATCCGCTCTTGTCGGGTGAGCGTCACGTCGCCGTGATTGGATGCAAAGAGTGCCGCCGTTGGCGCCGCTGGTGTCGGCTGCTGCGTCCGTCGTAGCTGCTCTGTGTCCTCCGAAGGCTCATCGACATCGAGCGAGGTCTGGTCACTAACTCACTCGGTTTTTGTATACTTCCTTCCATTCGCCATCCGCCACTCACTTCCAAGCATGGGCAAGAAGAACGGAGGCGGCGGTGACGCCAGCGCGGCGCCAGCGCGTGGCGGCAAGAGCAAGAGCAAGAGTGGCGGCGAGGCGGCCAAGAGCAAGAGCAAGGGCAAGGGCCGCAACGCGCCGGCGCCGCTCGACGCCGCGCGCGGTGACGACGAGTCCGAAGCGAACTACCGGCGCCGCTCGTTCCCGGTCGCGCTGCGCATGTGGGACTTCCAGCAGTGCGACTCGAAGCGGTGCACGGGGCGGCGACTCTGCCGCTTCGGCTACGTCAAGTCCATGAAGCCCGGCCAGCACTTCCGCGGGCTCGTGCTCTCGCCGGCAGGCGAGCAGATCGTGTCCCCCGCCGACCGCGTACGTCCACCACCACGCGCGAGCGCATGTATGGCTGGTTGGCAGCGTCTGTGACGTGTGATGTATGGTTCAATGTATGGGCATGCATGTGCAGGACATCGTCGAGTCGATCGGCATCTCGGTGATCGACTGCTCGTGGGCCAAGGTGCAGGAGCTGCCGTACAAGCAGGTGCGCTCGGGCTCGCACCGGCTGCTGCCGTTCCTCGTGGCGGCCAACTCGGTCAACTACGGGCGCCCGTACAAGCTCTCGTGCGCCGAGGCGATCGCCGCGACGCTCTTCATCTGCGGGCTCCAGGACGAGGCGTTCCAGATCATGGACGAGTTCCCGTGGGGCATGGAGTTCATGAAGATCAACATGGACTGCCTCGAGGCGTATGCCGCGTGCGAGAACAGCGAGCAGGTCGTCGCGGCGCAGGACGCGTACCTGGCGTCGTGCGCGGCCGAGCAGCAGGATCGGATGCGCCGCGTGGACCTGCCGGGCATGGGCGACGACGACAACGACGGCGAGGACGAGGAGGATGAGGAGGAAGAGGAAGAGGAAGAGCAGCTCGACCGGTTCGGGAACGTCATTCCTCGCGAGGCTGCGGGTGAGCAGAAGCCGAGGAGCGCGAGGCCGCTCGATCTGCCGCGACTCGACAGCGACAGCGACAGCGACAGCGAAGAAGACGAGGAGGAGGAGCAGCAGCTCGACCGCTTCGGCAACACCATCCCGCGCAGCAGCACTGGGACCCGGACTCTGCAGGACCAGCTCTTCAAGAACAAGACATACGGCGGCGGTGCAGGCGCGAGCGATAGCGAGAGCGCGGATGGTGATGACACCGAGGAAGACATGGCCGCGCTGACCAAGAACCTGCACCTCGCGGCAGACGCGGTCAAGAAGACGCAGCAGATGCGCGAGGCGAGGAACGCAGTGGACGGCAGTGACGACACGAAGAGCGCGTTCGCGTTCTCGTCGATGGCCGACGTGGAGCGCCAGCAGCTCGCGACCGTGTGTCTCGAGAAGACGGCGATTGCGGTCTCGGGCGACGCGGTGCTGCAGCTGCCCGAGTCGGTGTTCACCCAGTGGAAAGCGGAGCAGTCGCAGGCAGCGAGCGCTTCGGCGGTGCACACGGAGGTGGACGCGGAGCTGGAGCCGTCGGCTGCGGGTTCATAGTGCGCGGGAGCAGCGCGAGCGCGAGCGACCAGGTTTGCGAGCTTGTTCAGTGTGAGAGGAGACGTGCTGATCGATCTACGAACCCATCAACCGTATTAGCAAGCGAGCACTCTGCGTCTCACCTCGGGCTCCTACTTCCTGGCGGTCGTTGGTACCGCGCCTGTCGTGACAGTGGTGGAGTGGCTCGCTGCCGCTGCAGAGCGTGGCCGTATCGTAGGCGGATCGACCCTCTTCTTCTGCCAGGACATGACGGAGAACTTGGGGCTCTTGGGCACCGTCAAGCGCTTCAGAGGCTTCTTCGCCGCCGCGAGGTCTTGCTGCTGCTGCTGGTTCTGAGGAGGAAGAAGTTGACTTGTCGACCGCTGGGTCTTCAGTCCCGACACCGCCGCCGATTGCACAGGTGGCGCGAACACGACCGACTCGTCTTGCTCGAACCCTTTCGGTCGCGTGGAGCTGCCCAAGGTCGCGAGCATCTCGTCCGCGGACTCTGTGAGCGTCTGTCCGCTGCTTGCTCGCTGCGCTCGGATGAGCGAGTTCGTGGATCCGACGAACGCGGCCGATGTGCTGCTGCTGTGCGGAGCAGTAGTAGCAGACGCGCTGGTGCAATTGCTGATGTTGTTGCTGGTGCTGCCAGCGCCTGGAGCCACAAGACCTGTGCACACGCGTGTCGGTCTGGCTGATGATGCTCGACGAGGAAGCGATGGTCCAGCCGCCCGCGCGTCCTGCTGGGACGGTGTTGCACTTGACTTGCGCGCGAGAGAGGCACGGAGTTGTCTGCTCTCGACGTCGCTGTCGGAGGAGGAAGACGAAGAAGACGGCCCTGAGGATGATCGTGATGACGAACACTCGGGGTTCCTTGTCCTCCTCGCGGCTCGCGTGTTGTTGTTGCTGCTAGTGGCGGTTCTGCTGTCTCGTAGCGGCGCAGCACTCTCGCCGGCTGTAGACACAGCCGTTCGCCTAGGCTGTGTCTGGTGCGTTGCGAGGTTCGAGTTGGTTTGCGTCTGTGGCTTCGAAAGCGCCGAGATCAGAGCCTTGGAGCGCTCGCCCAGAGCAATAGCTGCAGCGATGGCTCGGGCCGGGTCACACGGAGCGTACAAAGCGGCAGCATGCGCAGTATCTGATCGCCGAGTCGTACGTGAGTCGAGGTGACTATCGATCTCGACTGATCTTCGTCCAGCGTCGTCAGAGGGGAAGTGGGACGAAGTTCTCGTCTCGCGAATTGCATTCTCCGCCGTTGCCGCTGCCTGTACCGCCGGCGTCGTCGCGACAGCGGATGTAAGTGGAGACTTGCGAGGTGCTGTGAAGGGAAGCAGAGACTCTGGAACCGAGTGCTCGCTCTCCGATCGGTTGGCTGGCTGTGGCACTGGGACGTTCTGGGGAAGCGACTGAACCCGCTCCTGCTGGTGGTACTGGTGCTGGGTTTGCTGCTCGTACTGGTGTTGGTTCTGGTTCGAGATCGGAGCAGCGGGGTCGAAGCCTTGCTGCCGAGGGACGGGTGGCTTTGTCGTCAGGCGTATTCGAGGGCGGTTCGAGCCGATCGCGATCGCAGCGCTCGTGGCGGATGATAGGATCGGAGGCTGCGTGTCTACGGTTTGGGTCTGGGACGGCGCTGCCTGCTGGCGTAGCATCGAGTTGATCATGCTGATCCCGGCTGACCCACACATGACCTTCGTCTGGGATGAAGAAGGGTTGGCGTTCGAACTGGTTCCAGGGACAGCACACTTGCCGGGCGAAGACGCCGACGCCTCCTGCCGAAGTTGGTGCTTGAGTCCAGCTGACGACGCTGCCGTGGGGGCGGAGCTGGGACGCGCTCCGCGCTCGCGGAACTCTTCTTCCGTCAGCTCGGCGTCAAACGTGGCGACGTGCTCGACTGACTTGCGGAAGGTCTCGACCTCCTTGAGGATCAGCGACCGCAGGTCCAGCTTCGTGAGCTTCTTGTTGCTGTCGAACGAGAAGTCAATGCGCAGGTTCGGATGCGGGTCCGAGCCCTTGTACTTCTTCTCGATCGCTTGCATGTACGGATGTGCGAGCGCGTCGTGTGCTGAGATGCGGCGCGCTGGATCGAACTCGAGCATCTTGTCGAGGAGGTCGATGGCATCGTCGCTTGCGGCTGGGAAGAGTGACCGGAACGGTACTTTGGGCTTCTTGCCGAGCGACTTGAGGAACCGTTGCGCCTGTGCACTCTTGATGCGCGACGTTGACTCGGGGGACGGCGTGCCAATGACGTCGAAGATGAGCGAGAGCTGGTGCAGGAAGTTCTTCCCAGGGAAGAGCGCCTTGCGTCCGAGGATCTCGGCGAAGATACATCCGACCGACCACATGTCCACACTTTGGTCGTAGAACCCATCGGGCTGCAACATGAGCTCCGGCGCTCGATACCAGCGCGTGACGACGTGTTCAGTCATCGGTGCTCTCTCGATGGCGATTCGAGACGCTGGCGTCGCGATGGCTGGAGCGGAGCGAGGGCGTTCCGCGGATGCTGTTGATGAGCCACTCGAGGCGCTGCTCGACTTGGGGAACTTCCGGGCGAGTCCAAAGTCGGCGATCTGTGGGTGTGCACGCAAGACATGTTCGTGTTGGTGTTGAGCGACGCTGAGTTCATTGGACTGTGAGTAGTCCCCGATCGCAACTCTACCTTGAGCTGGCAAGTCTTGGTGAGCAGCAGGTTCCCCGGCTTGAGGTCTCGGTGGAGCACACCGTTGTCGTGCAGGTACTTGACGCCGCGCAGTAGCTGGTGTAGAAAGTACTTGACGTGCGAGTCAGAGAGCGCTTGCGAGCTCTGGATCACGCGGTGCATATCCGTGTCCATGAGGTCCATGACGATGTAGAGCTCGTCGTCCTTGATATTCGTGGACAAGTTGTGGATCGAGATGATCTGGTCGAACGGTGTGTACAACAAGCACATGTTAGTCAGTTGGCAGGTAGATCAGCACTCTGGCTTGAGAAGCAACATCATACGTTCGGGTGCCTCCCGAGTAGCTGGAGCAGCAGCACCTCGCGGAGCGTGTGCTTAGCGTCCGCAGTGCGCTTTGCCATCGGCGCGACCTTCTTGATCGCCAGGTTCATCCCTGTCTCGCGATCTTTCGCTGCGCTGTGGAGTCGAGAAGGCAGGGAAGGAGTGTCAGACTTGCGACTTGCGATCACAGCCGAAATCATGCTCCTTTGCTCGACGAGCGTACCAGACGATGCCGTAGGACCCTTTGCCCAGCGGGTTGAGGAACTGGTAGCGCGCATCAACCTTGAAGAGGCTGCCGTAGACTTTGAAGCCGCTGCTGCTGTTGGTGGTGTTGGTGGTGTTGGTGCTGCTAGTGTTGCTGTGGCTGGTGGAGCTCTTGGCAGGCTGGTGGTGCGAAGAGTTCGCGTTGCTGGCTACCTCGTGACCGAGTCCGATGCCTCCCGCTGGATGCATCCCAGGTGGCGGCGCGTACGCAGTCGCCATCGATGTGCTGTGGCAGGCGTTTGTCGATCAGCAGTAGTCTGGACACGCTCGCCTTCGGAGCTGCCGAGCGCCAAAGCTTTAGGGGAAGAAGAGCGGTGAGGCTTTCGTGATGCCATTGTGCATTCTAAGTATATCACGTACAGTTTTGAAGCAATTCTACAGCAGAAGGCATCGAGTCGACAAACTGAACGCCGAAGTCTGTACTTGCAAAGGTGCAGTGCACAAGGTGCACTGAGAAGAACTGCGGGTGAAAGTGCCACGCTTGGCGAGGAGGGCGAGGTGGCTGTGAGAACTTCAGGTGCTACACGTCTTGCTTGTGGATACAGTGTCTACGAGTCGCCACGAGTCGTCGAGGACTCGCACTTATCAACACGGTTTGTCAGGAACAAGCGACACGATGAACCATATGACCATCAACAGCGGTGATACGACGCGAAGATGACTTCCGCGCATCGCAGGTGCACTCGCCTTCTCGGTCACTCTTCATTCTCCATACCATGCGACTCGCAACACCCCCGAACTCCGCAAGATCACGGAGTCGAACAATCGATCGATCGGTCAAAGTTGATGGAGCCGATGGAGCCGATGGAGCTGATGGAGCGAGAAGGCAGTCGGGTGGGCGTGCTCGGAACTCGGAACTTGGTAAGTGGTGTGGTGTGGCATTCGCGTCATACATCGCCGACGTCGCTATCGGACGTGCGTACATGCACGCCATCTATCCTACAAGTACTACGATCACTGCTGCTACTACTACTGTACATACAACACCAAACAAACACGCGCGTTC
>JAASFS010000603.1:0-14841 GCA_023333865.1 Globisporangium perplexum | reverse complement strand
TCTCTCTCTCTCTCTCTCTCTCTCTCTCTCTCTCTCTCTGGTGGGCGGGAAAGATCCGCATTGGCGCGTTGGCACCTTCGCAGTAGTAGCAGGAACAGAAGGAGGAGGAGCAGCAGTCGCCCGGCAGCTCACGAAATGAATCACTGTCATCCGCCACCCACCACCGCCGCCACCACCATCACGAGCCACCGCTGCTGCCGCCCTGTTGCTGCTGCTGTTGCTTCAACTCTCGCTGACTGCCATCTGCTGACTGCCGCCGGGAGTCTCCGATGGATCAAGCGCCACCTCCAAGCACAAACGAAGAGCGTGTGTCCGCCTCCACCTGACGGTCGCCCGGAGCTTCGACGCCTTCCGACGCGCGGTTCCGTGATATCTGCCACCTGAGCTCTTGAGCTCTTGAGTTCAGAGCACTAGAGGCAGGGGTTCTTGAGGCAGGGCTTGTTCTCCTTTTTCACTCCTCAGCTTCGAGCACTTGAGGGCGAGTCGCGTCGTCGCCGTCGTCACAGCCGTCGCTGTGGCAGTTCTCATCGGCCATCCGCCTCCCCCCTCCTCGTCTTCCTCCCTTCCTCCTCGTCTTCCTCCCTTCCTCGTCGTCTTCCTCGTCGGCCATCGATCCACCATCACGTCTTTGGAGTAACGGCGCTCGAGTTGCTTGCAAGCAACAGCAACGACAAAGAGGGCGGGCGGTCGTCGTGACCATTCGCTCGTCCAGCCGTCCGTCTGCGGCCGTGTGCGACTCGACGCTCGCTCGCTCGCACCCACTTCGCGACGCCGCCGCCAACGCCGACTAGCAGCAACACAAGCACCAGCAGCATCACGAACAACAGCAGCACCAGCAGCACCAGTAGCACCAGCAGCACCACTGACGACGACGGCGACAGCGGTGATGGAGGCGAGCGACCCCGACGCGAGCGCGGACGAGCGCCGCAACTTCGTCGTGGGGCTACTCAAGAGCCTGTGGGGGCCCCGCGTGCGCCTGAGCCCGCGCAAGGTGGCGGAGGACGCGCTCGCCGCGTTCCTGGACGACCCACACTGCTCGGTGCTCCAGGCGCGAGTGCTCGGCAGCGGCAGCGGTGGCACCACCCCCAGCAGCAGCAGTGGCGACCGCGCTAGCGACAGCGAGGGCAGCAGTGGCGCCGCCACAGAGGTCGAGCTCGCGACGCAGCTGCAGGAGTGGGGGTCAACGGAAACAGTCGCCAGCAACAGCAGCAGCGCGCCGCGACTCGAGCTCGTGCTCGTGAAGGTCAGCGCCGCGCCACTCACACCGGCCAACATGCGCACGAGCGTGCAGGTGACGACTGTGGCACAGTCGCCGCTGCAGAGCCTCTACCGTGCCGTGCACCAGGTGTACGCACCGCTGCTGCTGCGGAGCGATGCGAGCGCGAGTCGCCTCTCGCAGAAGCTCAAGGACGTGCTCACGGAGCTCGACGTCGGACTGGGGAATACGCTGCTCACCGCAGCCGCCGCCGGTGGCTCAAGTGACACCGCCGCCGCCACCGTGACGAGCGACTGCGAGTTCATGAACATCGCGACGATCGACGACGAGTTCCAGTTCTGGGAGCGCGCGGACACCAAGCAACTCAAGCGCGCCAAGAAGTTCTGCGCCGCACTCGACAACGTGCACGAGCGCTTCGGCCGCCTCGCGACGCTGAGCTTCGACGAGATGGCCGAGCTGCTCGAGGAGGCGAGCAACACGCTGGACGACATGTGGCGCGCGGACCTCGCGCGCGAGCAGCAGTACCCGCAGGCGCGCATGGACCACGTGCTCGGGCTCGTGGGTGTCGCCGTGAATGCATTCGTGCTCGAGAAGGCGCGCGCGCTGCTGGTGGCGGGTGAGAGCAGCGTCTGGACCGGCAGCTTCCACGACGTCGACGCCCTGCTGCAGCAGTCGGTCGCGCTCTGCGAGGCGTGGGCGGCGAGCATCGAGACACTCACAGCGACGCTGTGGCCGTCGTACGACGAGCACCCGTGGGTGGGTGGTAAGTCTGCCCAGGACGCGCCGCTGCACGCGCTCGTGCGGCGGCTTGAGGAGGTGGCGCGCATTCGCTCGACGTACGAGGAGCTCGTGTCGCTGCTGCCGCGGTCGGCGGCGCCGGAGCTCGCGGCGGCGTGCTTCGCACCATTCGCCAGGCTCAAGCCGCTGTACTACAACCCGTACACTGAGGCGCTGTGGCGGCAGGCGACGCGCGAGTTCGAGGCCGCGCTCGCGCCGGTCGAGGCGCAGGTCGGCGCCATCCTGCGCGAGCAGCTCGCGGGCGTCGCGAGCAAGCCGAGTACGGCGGTGCGGTTGCTGCAGCGCTACCAGAATCTGCTGCAGCGCCCGTCGCTGGCGAAGGCGCTCGCGGGCGAGCGCGACGCGCTGCTGGCGCAGCTCCTGGCACACTTGGACCAGCTCGAGAGCGACTTCGAGTCGCGGCGGCAGCAGCAGCAGCAGCAGCACGGGGGTGGCAATGGCAGTAGCAGCGGCAGCAGCGCGAAGGAGAAGAGCGCGCACATCGGCAAGACGCTCAGCCCCAAGGTGAACGCGATCGTGTGGGGCCACATGCTCAGCACGCGCGTGGCGGAGATGAGCGACCTCGCGCGGCGCGTGCTGGCGGACCTGCCGGCCTTCAAGGCGTTCGCGCACCACTGTGAGCGGTTCCTCGCCAAGGTCCACGGCATGGTGCTCGACAAGGTGCGCGACTGGCAGGAGCAGATCGAGAGCCAGCTCGAGCGCGAGGGCGAGGACTCGCTGCGGCTCACGGGGAAGCTCATGCAGATCGACAAGAACGGCGACCTGGTCGTCAACTACAGCGAGTTCCTCGTCACGCTCCTGCGCGACGTGCGGCAGCTCACGGAGCTCTCGGCACAGCACCAGGCGTCGTGGGCGTCGTCGGCATCGTCATCATCGTTATCAGCGTCGTCGTCAGCAGCAGCAGCAGCGAAGCGAGAGGAGTGGGTGCCGCCCAAGGTGCGCAAGGTGGCGGAAGAGGCGGAAAAGTTCTACCGCTATGGCGTGACGCTCAAGAAGGTCGCCAACTTCTACAACAACATGGAGAGTCAGATCATCGACGAACAGAAGCCCATGTTGCTGGACTCGCTGCTCGCGTTCGAGGATGCCGTGAAGCGCCCGGGTCTCTCGCAGCCGCCGCCGCAGAAGAGCAGCAGCAGCAGTAGCAGCGGGGCCGCCACCAGCAGCAGCAAGAAGGACGTGACGTGGCAGAACCTCGACGAGTGCAACGAGTACGTCAAGCAGCTGCAGGAAGCGGCCGACAAGCTGTCGTCGGAGAACCGGCGTTTCAAGCGCGCGCATGAGAAACTCGGCGAGGACTTGCTCGCGCTCATGGACGTCGACCTGCTGCGGCACCCAGGCAAGTGGAAGGAGCGCTGGGACGAGATCAAGAAGAGCGTGCTCGCGGTCACGAAGAAGCAGGACCCGGCGCGCACGAAGAAGTGGTTCCTCTACTGGGACCACCAACTCTACAAGGTGCTCGAGAGCGGCTACCAGATCGGCCTCGAGATGCTCAACGAGAACCTGCCCGAGATCAAGGACATCAAGACGGAGGTGCACTTCCCGTCGTCGTCTGTGTCGTCGTCGTCGTTGTCGTTGGCCGCGAGCGCGAGCGGCCTCTCGCTGGTGCTCAAGCCGCCTATCGAGGAGCTGCGCACGACGTACTACAAGTCCATGAAGAAGTTCGTGTCTCGCCCGACCAAGTTCGGCGGCCTGGCGAACCCACACGTGTTCGCCTCCATGTGCGACGCGAACGCACGCAACCTCGTGCTCGTGTATCAGAGCTGCGAGCAGCTCTTCGCGCGCGTCGAGGCGCTGCTGTGCGAGTACGAGCACTGGAGCCTGCTCGTGCGCGTGGGCAGCGGCGGCGAGTTAGACGCGCTCATGGAGGCGGAGCTGCAGGAGCTGGGTGACTGGGAGGTGAACCTCAAGACCGTCAAGCTGAAGCGCAAGGAGAGCGAGAGGATCCCGGACGTGGTCCGGATCGACTGCGTGCACGTGTCGCTCGTGCCGTTCAAGAGCGCGCTCGATGAGCTTCTGCAGCGCTTCCAGGACAGCCTGCTGCTGTCGTTGCGCAAGAGCACGCTCGCGCACGTGCGGCGCGTGGAGGAGTTTGTGGAGCACGCCAAGGAGAAGCTCACAGCGCGGCCGCACTCGATCGACGAGATCACGCAGGCGCAGGTCGAGTGGAAGGAGATCGAGGCGAACAAGGCGGCGGTACACGCGCACTTGGAGAAGGCCGCGCGCAAGAAGGCGCTGCTCGTGGCCGTGCTCGGCGGCGCGTCCACCGCTGCGGGGTCAGGTTTGAGCTCCAAGATCGACACGCAGGAGGTGGAGTCGCGGCTCGCCAAGCTGCCGACCGAGTGGGAGAACTTCGAGGTGTCCCATGAAGCGTTCAGCGAGATGATCGAGGACCAGCGCGAGAGCCTCAAGGGCGAGATCGCGGCGCACGTGGACCAGTGCAACGAGCAGATCGCGCGGTTCCGGGACCGCTGGACGGCGCTCCGGCTGCTCGAGGTGACATCGTGGGACGAAGGCGAGCTGGCCAGCAAGGTGTACAAGCCCGTCGCGGACGAGAGCGCTAAGCTGGGCGAGATCAAGGCGCTGAGCGTGACGCTCCAAGACAACTGCCGCGCGTTCGACATGGACGACCCGGTCTTCGCCGGCCTCGACGACGTCGCCAGCAGCGTCACGCTCGCGGAGCTCAACTGGGATACGTACCGGCACTTCCGAGGCGAAGTCCAGGCGCTGTGCGCGCAGGACTGGTTCACGTTCAGCACGAACGTCTTCGCGCTGCAGGACTGCGCGCAGAAGTGGGTGGAGCAGGCCAAGCACGTGCTCGCCGAGCGCACGATGGTCGTCGACAAGATCAGCGACTTCCACACCCGTGCCAAGCGCGCCATGCCGACTCTCAAGCTCTGCCGCGGCGAGCCGTTCAAGGACGACCACTGGACACAACTATTCCGCAAGCTCGGGATGCCGCGCAGCGTGGACAAGATCAACCTCACGCTCGGCCACTTCGTCGATGTCTTTGAGGTGCTCGAGCTACCGGCGACACTGCAATTTGTCAAGGTGCTGCACGCGCGCGCACAGGGAGAGGTGACAATCCGGGACGCGCTCCTGGAGCTCCGCGCGTGGACAGAGACCGCGGAGCTGTCGCTGCTCGTGCACGAGCACGACGGCCGGCGTGTGGCCATCATCAAGGACTGGAAGGACATCACGCTGGCACTCGGGGACAACCAGTCACTGCTCGCGTCGCTTAAGGAGTCGCAGTTCTTCAAGCCGTTCGAAATGGAGGCGCTGCAGTACGAGGTTAAGATGACGGTGCTCGACCAAGCGCTGACGCAGCTCAACGTGATCCAGCGCAAGTGGGTCTTCCTCGAGCCGATCTTTTCGAAGGGAGCGCTGCCGTCCGAGCAGAGCCGCTTCCGCAAGGTCGATGACCAGTTCACCGACATCATGAAGAACGTCGAGCGCGAGCCGAAGCTCTTCAACCTCACGGACGAGATTCTCTTCCCGCAGCTTGTCGACAGCCTCAACACGATGGTCGACCAGCTCGAGCGGTGCCAGAAGGCGCTCGCAGACTTCCTCGAGGAGAAGCGCTCGCGCATGCCGCGGTTCTACTTCATCGGAGACGAAGACTTGGTACGTTGTCGTGTGCGACGTCCCGTGTCGCGCTTCTTCTCCGTCTCACTCACTCTTCTGCGTGTCCTCGTTGCCCCTCGCAGCTCGAGATCCTTGGGCAGTCGCAGAACCCTGCGGTGATCCAGAACCACCTGAAGAAGCTCTACCAGGGCGTCCACCGCGTCGAGTTCTCCGAGTCCAAGGACACGATCGTCGCGATGCTGAGCTCTGCGGGCGAGAAGGTGGTGCTCCACGCGCCGGTGCAGATCACGAGCTCGGTCGAAGAGTGGCTCGAAATGTTCACGGAGGAGATGCGGCGCACCATCCGCGTGCTCATGAGCTCGTGCGTCGCGAGCAAAGCCCCGGACTACCGCGAGTTCCCGTCACAAGTGTTGTGCCTCGCCGAGCAGATCCGCTTCTGCGAGCAAGCCGAGGCTGGGATTAAGAGCGGCAGCATCCCGGAGCTCAAGAAGAATCTCCACGACACGCTACGGGAGCTCACGTCGCTCGACCTGAGCACCGAGCTGCTCATGAGCCTCAAGGTCAAGGCACTCGTGCTCGATCTCGTGCACCACATCGACGTATGCGACCAGCTCATGGCCGCAAACTGCCGCACGACGACGGACTGGATCTGGCAGAAGCAACTCCGGTTCTACCTGGAGAAGCAGCACTGCGTCATTCGCATGAACGACGCCAAGTTCGACTATACGTACGAGTACCAGGGCAACGCGCCGAAGCTCGTGCACACACCGCTCACGGACAAGTGCTACCTAACACTCACGCAGGGTATGCACATGGGCTTCGGTGGCAACCCGTACGGTCCAGCTGGCACGGGCAAGACCGAGTCCGTGAAGGCGCTCGGCGGGCAGTTTGGGCGGCAGGTGCTCGTGTTCAACTGCGACGAGGGCATCGACTTCCAATCCATGGGGCGGATCCTGCTCGGCCTCGTCAAGTGCGGCGCCTGGGGGTGCTTCGACGAGTTCAACCGCTTGAAGGAGGATCAGCTCTCGGCCATCTCGCAGCAGATCCAGGTCATCCAGGACGCGATCAAGGACAAGACGACGACCATCAAGCTGCTCAACCGCTCGCTCGACGTGGATTTCAACGCTGGCATCTTTGTGACGCTCAACCCGGCTGGCAAGGGCTACGGCGGCCGCTCCAAGCTGCCGGACAACCTCAAGGCGCTCTTCCGCCCCGTGGCCATGGGCAGACCCGACAACAACCTCATCGCCGAGGTGATCCTCTATTCGGAGGGCTTCTCGGAGGCGAAGGACATCGCGTCCAAGGTCGTCTCTCTCTACTCGCTTTCGGGTCAGCTTCTCTCGCCGCAGCAGCACTACGACTGGGGACTCCGCGCCTTGAAAGCGGTGCTTAACACCGCCGGGAAGCTGCTCCAAGCTGCGAAGAAGGAGCTCGCTACCGGTTCGAGCGCAGCGGAAGGCGCCGGTGGCGAAGCGACTGAGAGTGAGAAGAGTGCGAAAGCCGAGCGCATGACGCCAGCGGAAGAGACCGAGATCCTGATCAAGGCCGTGCGCATCAACACGCTGTCGAAGCTCACGTTCGTGGACTCCACGCGCTTCCTCGCGCTCATCGGCGACGTCTTCCCTGGCGTCAACTCGGCGGATCTCTCGGGCGGCGCACTGGGCAAAGCGATCCGCGACGTCATGATGAACAAGCCGTACTTCCTCCAAGCGGACGAGCTCCAGATCCGCAAGATGCTGCAGCTCAAGGAGTCTCTCGACCAGCGCATGGGATGCGTCGTCGTGGGGCCGTCCGGGAGCGGCAAGTCGACCGTGTGGCAGATCCTCCAGCAAGCGCTGATCAAGTGCGGACAGCTCGTGAAGACGCACGTGATGAACCCCAAGTCGATGCCGCGAGAGCGGCTGCTGGGACACATGGACCTCGACACCCGCGAATGGGAGGACGGTGTGCTCACGGACGCCGCGCGGAAGGTCGTGAAGGAGCCCGAGCACGTACGCTCGTGGATCATCTGCGACGGAGACGTGGACCCGGAGTGGATCGAGTCGCTCAACTCTGTCCTCGACGACAATCACCTACTCACGCTACCGAACGGCGAGCGCATCAACTTCGGCCCCAACATCAACTTCATCTTCGAGACGCACGACTTGCGCTTCGCGTCGCCCGCGACCATCTCGCGCATGGGCATGATCTTCCTCTCCGACGAGGACATGGACATCAAGCGCCTCGTGAGCAAATGGCTGCTCACGCAAGCTGCTGAGAGGCGCGACGACCTCAGTAAGTGGATCGACGAGCTCTTCACGAAGGCGCTCGACGATCTGCACAAGTACGAGATGATCGTTGAGACGACGACAGTGGGCACGATCATGAACGGCCTGAGCCACGTAGCGGCAGCGACGACACGGAGCGAGTTCGTGTGCGCGATGGTTCGCGGACTCGGCGCGAACCTGTCGATGAGCGCGCGCACGTCGTTCGCCAAGTCGATGTTCATGATGGCGAACGAGCGGCCGCCAGACATGGGAGCGCCACTCGACTGCTACTGCCAGGGGAGTTCGTACATCGCGTTCGAAACGAAGCGCGACACGTACGGCTCGATGGACGGCAGGATGGACCGCAAGGACATCGCGAACTGCCGCGACGCAGTGGTTCCGACCGTGAGCGTGCAGCGCGGGCTCAAGATCATCGAGCCGTGGGTGGAGAAGATGGAGCCGTTCATCCTCGTGGGACCCGAGGGCAGCGGCAAGAACATGATCATCCGCCAGGCGTTCCGCAGCCTCAAGTCCGCGAACGTCACGGTGCTGCACTGCAATGCGCAGACGACGGCGGATCACATCATCCACAAAATCTCGCAGTGCTGCTCGCTCTTCTCGACCAGCTCAGGGAGAGTGTACCGACCGCGCGACTGCGAGCGCCTCGTGCTCTACCTCAAGGACATCAACTTACCCAAGCCCGACCAGTACGACACGTGCATGCTCATCGCATTCCTGCAGCAGCTCATCACGTTCAACGGCTTCTACGACCAGCACCTCGAGTTCCTCGGCATCGAGAAGATCCAGATCGTCGCGTCCATGAACGCGGCGACGACTGTGGGGCGACACCCGCTCAGCACGCGCTTCACCGCGATCGTCAAGGTCGCGTACATGGACTACCCGTCGACCGAGGAGCTCATGGTGGTCTACTCGACGTTCCTCGAAGCCGTCTTCGACCCGCAGAGCAACCCGAAGGTCCCCGCGCAGTGGCGAGACGCGTCCACGCGCGACCGACTAGCGCGGAGCATCGTGGAGATCTACGACGCCACGAAGTCCAAGTTCACTGTGGATGAGCAGCGCCACTACCTCTTCACGCCGCGTGACCTCACCAAGTGGATCTTCTCGTTCGTGCGCTACGACCTCGAGAGCGAAGACGTGCTCAATGTGCTCGCGAACGAAGCACGTAGGCTCTTCCGTGACCGACTCGTGGACGCAGACTCGATCGGCAAGTTCGACGGCATCCTCAACAGTGTGCTCAAGCAGCAGTGGAAGTACGCAGCGAAGCTCCAGGACGCGTTCTTCAGCTCGCTGCACTGCCGGAAGGCTGGCGGCGGAGGAGCAGCAGGAGACGAAGCCGGTGGGGTCACAGCGTCGCCGCTCTTTCGGATCGCGAGCGAGGAGTTCAGCTCAGTCATCTCGCAGGCGATCGTGCTTTACGAGCGAGAGGAGAAGGATCTGCACATGCTGCTCTTCGACGAGATACTGGACCACCTGGCGATCGTCGAGCGCATTTTGTCGGAGCCCGGAGGCTCGATGCTGCTGGTCGGCAGCTCGGGCGTCGGCAGGCGCTCGGCGACGACGCTCATCTCGTACATGCTCGGGTACACCATGTTCTCGCCGAGTCTCACGCGCACCTACGACGCTGGAAGCTTCCGCGCCGACCTCAAGGGCATCTTGGTGAAAGCCGGCGTTGAGGGTCAGCACTTCGTTTTGTACCTGGAAGACCACCACTTCACGCAGGACGCGATTCTGGAGATCACGAACTCGCTGCTGAGCTCCGGCGAAGTGCCCGGACTGTACACACACGAAGAGATCGAGCCACTCATCTCGCCGCTCAAGGAGAAGATGCTCGACTCAATTGGCACCAGCGGCGCGGAGCACAAGTCGGTCTACGACTTCTTCGTCTCGCGCGTGTGCCAGTTCGTGCACGTGATCGTGAGCATGGATGCGCGCCACCCGCAGTTCCTACTGCGCTGCGAGAGCAACCCCGCGCTGTACACGCGGTGCTCGATTGTGTGGATGGGCGAGTGGAGCTCGCTGAGCATGAAGCGCGTGCCGGAGTTGGTGCTGACAGGCTCCGACCTCGTCGACAGCCTGCCCAAGACCACGCAGCTCATCACGAGCCTGTACGAGAGCTGCCGCGAGCTCGGCGCGACTCCGCGCGAGTTCATCGGGTTCCTCGGGAGCTGGCGCAATCTGTTCGAGTCCAAGTGCAAGCAGATCGTGCGGGAGGTGAGCCACCTCAAGAGCGGTCTGAGCAAGCTTGAGGACGCGTCAACGACTGTGGACGAGCTGAGCAAGAACGCGACGGTGAAGAAGAAGGAACTCGGCTTGGCGCAGGTGGCGGCCGACAACGCGATGAAGGAGATCCAGAACGCGCTCGACAAGGCCGCGGTGAACCGGCGGGAGGTCGAGGAGCTGAAGAAACACACGGGGAAGGCGGAGGAGGCCACGAACGCGCGTAAGAAAGAGATTGAGCGCGAGCTGAGCGACATCAACCCGATCCTCCAGTCCGCCAAGGACGCCGTCGGGAACATCAAGAGCGACAACCTCAACGAGATCCGGTCGCTCAAGATGCCGCCCGAGCCGATCCACGACGTGCTCTCGGCGGTGCTTATGCTGCTGGGTATCCAGGACACGTCGTGGAACTCGATGAAGAAGTTCCTCGGGAACCGCGCGGTGAAGGACGACATCCTCAATTACGATTCGCGCCGCATCACGCCCGAGATCTTCAAGGCGGTCACGAAGCTCGTGAAGAGCAAGACGTCGTCGTTCGATCACGAGACGATCTACCGCGTGAGCGTGGCTGCGGCGCCGCTGGCGACGTGGGTCAAGGCGAACCTCAAGTACTCCATGGTGCTCAACAAGATCGAGCCGCTCGAAGCCGACCTCGCGGAGGCGAAGCGCTCGCTCGAGGCGTCACAGCAGCGCCTACTGCAGTGCGAGAAGGAGCTCGCGTCGATCGACGTCGTCGTCGCCAAGATGCGGGACGAGTTCGGTGAGAAGACGCGCGAGGCGCAGATCCTTACGATGGGCCTCGAGTCCGCGCAGTCGACGCTGAACAAGGCGCAGGGGCTATTGGGCAAGCTCGGCGGCGAGAAGAAGCGCTGGTCCGAGCAGGTGAAGGACCTCGACTCGCGCCTGCTCGATCTCCCCGTCCGAATGCTGCTCGCCGCTGCGTTCACGACGTTCCTGGGCAAGTGCTCGGAAGACGCGCGCGCGCGAGTGGTACGCGCGTGGGAGAAGGAGATCCTCGAGACGGTCCCGTCGAGCGCGAGCTCCAAGGGTTTCGACTACCGCAAGCTCCTGAGCAACGAGAGCGAGCTGCTCAAGTGGAAGGCGATGGGGCTGCCAGCGGATAACCTCTCGATGGAGAACGCGTTGATCGTGGCCAACTCGGGCGGAGACCGCTGTCCGTTCATCATCGACCCCGCGAGCGCCAGTACCACGTGGCTGCAAGCCGAGCTCGCGAAAGACACCACGCGTCCGCTCTCGACGGTGCAGTCACAGGACGCGCGGTTCGTGAGCAACGTCGAGCAAGCCGTGCGCTTCGGGAAAACGCTCGTCGTGCTCGAGATCGATACCGTCGAGCCGTACTTGTACCCGCTCGTGCGCCGAGACCTCGTCCGCCAGGGGCCGCGCTACGTCGTCGCGCTCGGCGACAAGGTGGTGGACTACAACGAGAACTTCCGCATCTACCTCGTGACGCGGAACCCGTCGCCACCGCTCGCCCCCGACGCGCTCGCGATCGTGAATGTCGTCAACTTTACCGTGACCAAGTCCGGGCTCGAGGGGCAACTGCTCGGCGTCACGATCCAGCACGAGCAGCCGGAGCTTGAGCAAGAGAAGAGCGAGCTGCTGCACCAAGAGGAATCGTGCAAGCTGCAGCTCGCGGCGCTCGAGAAGGAGCTCGTGGAGGCGCTCGCGACGTCCGAGGGCGACATCCTCGAGAACACGATCCTGATCGAGTCGCTCACGAAGACCAAGTCCACGAGCGCCGAGATCGAGCAGGCGCTCGAGAAGTCCGCCAGCAAGTCCGAGGAACT
This sequence comes from Globisporangium perplexum, assembly GCA_023333865.1. Lineage (NCBI taxonomy): Eukaryota > Oomycota > Peronosporomycetes > Pythiales > Pythiaceae > Globisporangium > Globisporangium perplexum. Next base: position 2,953 of record JAASFS010000603.1, on the reverse strand, counting down.
CGACGAGAAGCGCGACTCGTACCGGCCATTCGCGCACGAAGGCGCCAAGCTCTTCTTCCTCGTCAAGCAGCTCAGCGCGGTGAACCACATGTACCGCTTCTCGCTCGCGGCGTTCCTCGCGCTCTTCCGCGCCACGCTCGGCGCCAAGATGGAGTCCGCGAGCACGAAGGACCGCATCCTGCGCCTCGTCCCGATCCTCGAGTTCAAGGTGCTCATGTTCGTCGGCCGCGCGCTCTTCAAGGAGCACCGCCCCATGTTCGGCATGCACGTCGTGCACGGGATGCACCCCGAGTGCTTCGAGAAGGGCGAGTACGAGTTCTTCTGCGGCGAAGCCGTGGCGAGCGGCGAGCGCGCGGGCGGCGCGGCACTGCCGGACTGGGCGTCTCCGGAGCGGAAGGAGGCGTTCGCGCTCTTCGCCGAGACGCTCCCGCGCCTCGCGCAGCAGTGCAAGTTCGAGAGCCACGACCTGTGGATCCGCTGGTCCAAGGCCATGGAGTGCGAGCAGAGCTTCCACGCTAAGCTAGACAGGTCCGGGTCTGCCGGCGGGCTCTCGGCGTTCCAGAAGCTGCTCGTCGTCCAGGCGCTGCGTCCAGATCGCCTGCAGAGCGCGATCATCCAGTTCATCTGCGGTGTGATGCAGCTCAAGTCGCTCACGCCGCCGCCGCTCGATTTCAAGGACATCGCGACCGAGGAGGCGAGCAGCACGACGCCGGTGTTGCTCATGACGACCGCCGGTGCAGACCCGTCGAAGGAGCTTGAGGAGGTCGCGGCGGTCGTTGTAGGCAAGAGCCACTACTTCGAGGTCGCGATGGGCGGCGGACAGCAGGAGAAGGCGCTCAGCCTGCTCAAGTCGACGGCGGAGCACGGCGAGTGGCTGTGCCTGCAGAACCTGCACCTCGTCGTCGCGTGGCTGCCGACGCTCGAGAAGGAGATCACGGTGCTCGCGCCACAGCACAAGTTCCGCCTCTGGCTCACGACGGAGCCGCACGACGCGTTCCCGCTCGTGCTGCTGGAGCAGAGCCTCAAGATCACGTTCGAGTCGCCGCCCGGGATGAAGAAGAACCTGCAGCGCACGTACGCGTCCTGGAGCCCCGAGTTCATCGGCCGGGGCTCCGCCGTGCGCGCGCAGCTGCTCTTCCTGCTCGCGTTCTTCCACGCGCTGCTGCAGGAGCGCCGCACCTTCATCCCGCAGGGCTGGACCAAGTTCTACGAGTTCTCGTTCGGCGACTTCCGCGCCGGCGCCAACGTCATGGAGCTCGCGAGCATGACGAGCGCCGGCGGCGCGATCGACTGGCTCACGTTGCACGGGCTCATGGAAAACGCGATCTACGGCGGCCGCATCGACAATCCGTACGATCTGCGCGTGCTGCGCTGCACCTTGAACGAGTATTTCAGCGCGGACCTGCTCGCTGGCCAGCGCAGTCTCCTACGCGGCGTCAAGCTACCGCAGAGCGCGCGCCACGAGGACTATGTGGCGCTAGTGGACCGCCTGCCAGACAGCGACACGCCCGCGGTCTTCGGGCTGCCGGACAACATCGAGCGCTCGATGCAGCGGACGCTCTCGGGCGACGTCATCGCGCAGCTCAAGGCGCTCTCAGCGGAGGAGGAGGCGGCGCAGGCGTTCGACCGCGAGAAGTGGCGCGCGCAGCTCGGCCCGCTGCTCGACGCGTGGACGAAGCTCACTGCGAGCTTTCGTTCGGACGGCTCCTCCGGCTCGGCCGGCGGCTCGAAGAATCTGCTCGCACTGGCGCCGACCGACGCGTTCGTGGCGCTGGAGAACGAGTTCGCGCTCGACCTCGTGCAGCAGGTGGACGGCGCACTCGCGGGGCTCCGGAAGGTGATCTTCGGCGCGGGGTTGCTCACGCCGGCGATCCAAGCCGTGGCCGCCGCGCTGCTCAAGGGCGGTGTGCCGGGCGACTGGAGCGCGCGGTGGGAGAGCAGCGAGAGCGCCGCGACGTGGCTGCGGGCACTCGCGATGCGGCGCCGCGCGCTCGGCGAGTGGCAGGCGGCGGCGGCGAACGGCCAGCTGCTCGCGCGCGGTCTCGACCTGTCGGAGCTGCTGCACCCGGGCACATTCCTGAACGCGCTGCGGCAGCAGAGTGCGCGCGGGCTGCGCTGCTCCATGGACGGCATGCAGCTGCTGTCGTGCTGGGAGAAGGACAAGCTGGCGCTCGGCGAGCACGCGCAGCTCGAGTGGTTCGAGCTCACGCGGCTGCTGCTGCAAGGCGCGAGCTTCGAGGGCGGCGCGCTCGTTGAGGCTGCGTCCGACGCGCACGAGCTCGCGGCCGCGCCGTCGTGCTTTGTCGCGTACGCCCGCGACGGCGCGCGCGAGCTCTACGCCAAGGAGAACTGCATCAAAGTGCCGCTCTACTACGCCACGAGCCGCGAGCGCGTGCTCGCGGAGATCGCCGTGCCGATCGCAGGCGACCACGCGCGCTGGGTGCTCGCGGGCGTCGCGCTCTTCTTGGGCGAGTGAGCTGGAGCTCGCGAGCAGTCTGCGACGTGTGCGAATGGCTAAATCGGGATGGCTACATTTGCAAAAGTAGCCATGTTTGAGTTGCATCACTTGCAATAGTAGCCATCTCCAGAAAAGACCCGGAGCTGCTGCCACTCGGTAACCTGGCTGCTCGCCACTTGCAGACGCGCATCTCGCCTGCCGCTTGACGACTTTACCGAGACAGAGCGCGCCGAAGGAGGAGGAGGAGAAGAAGAACCATGGGCTGCTGTTCGTCAAAGAGCCGCGCAGAGCGCCACACACTTGGCTCGCTCGACAGCAGCATGAACAGCACCTCCGCAGTCGCCGAGAAGCTGCAGAGCGCTGCTGTTGCCGAAGCCATCGTACCATCGGAAGCTGCGGCGAACGGATCCCCATGCAGCGGCCAACAGAGCAGCTCGGTCGCGCTGCTCACAGACACAGGCAGCAGCGAGCCACTGCCCAAGTCCGATGACGACC
>JAASFS010000602.1:0-14873 GCA_023333865.1 Globisporangium perplexum | reverse complement strand
GTCACGCACCACAGGGAGGGGAGGGGGTGTCGAGGGCGAGCGCTCAGACGGACCCCGCAGCAACCACGTGAGCGCGCTGCAGTCAACGTCGCCACCACAACTACTACCACCGTCGCCACGGCTCCTGCTGTCAGCGACGACGCCACAGCGCGAGCGACGACAGTACGGTTATTCACCTGCTGCGGTGGCCCTCCGTGTTGGGCGGTTCTCGCACTAGCTGACGCACGGGAGGGAGTGTCCTACAGCGCTCACTCTACCGGAGCCCGTTTGGAGCTGATCCAGTCTTCGAGCCCGGAACGAGGCGTCCGATCTTGGGCACCGCTCGCTGTGGGCCGCCGATGTTAGCACGCTCCGGCGCTTGGTTGCTCGGCGGCGGCGCCGAGACGAAGACCTTGCGCTGGGAGGTGCCGGTGGTGGCGACGGGGGCGGCAGCTGACTTGGACTCGAGACTGCCGACGCGCTGCTGCAGCTTGGCGATAGCTTTCTCGTACAACGTCTCCATCTGCGCGATCTGGAGACAGCGCACAGCACGCCCGATGAGCTCCGACCTCGTACCCCACCGTTCGAATCGCGTACCGTGTCGCGAGGAACGTAGTCCTCCTCCAGCTTCTCCTGCAGACTCTTGTGTCCACGCTCGGCATCTGCGAGCTGCGCGTCCGTGAACACCTCGGGAGCTTCCGAGTTGAGTAGCAGGCGTCCTCTGAGATGGTATGCGCCGCAACTGACTAACGCACCTGCTGCTTGAGCACTCGGGTCTCCTTGTTCAGCGCTTCGACCTGCGTCTTCGAGCTGTCGCCTGCCTCGCGCAACTCGCGCTCCTTCTCCTTCACCTCCTGCACGAGCTCCGCGATGCGCTCTGTCGTCTCCTCCTCGAGCTCGAAGTACCGCAGCTTGAACTCCCTGAGCTCCTGCAGCGAGCTTAGCACCTGCAGCTTCTCGCTCTCGAGCGCATCCTCGACCTCGTGCCACTCCTGCGACGCCTCCTCGGCGAGCTTCTTGTACGTCGCGACCTGCAGGTCGCACTTGTCCTTGATCTTGCTCACGTCGACGTCGTGCCTCGCGACTAGCTCCGCCAGGTGCTGCGTGAGGACGGTCGGTGGGTTCGCAGCTGCCGCGACAGTGTGTGCAGTCGGCCCGGACCCGGAGCTGGCACCGCTCTCGGTGTCGCTCTCGATGCTGCAGCTCGAAGCTGCCTCGAGCGCAGCCTTCCGCACCTGGTTCTCGAACTCAAGGTGCTGGATGCGCACGTGCGCCTTGAGGAGCTGGTCTTCGGAGTGCGCGACGCGGAGCTTGTGCTCGAGTGCCTCGGCCTCGAGCTCCCGCGTCCGCTCGCCTGCCGCGTCCAGGCGCTGCTGCGCGTCCTCGTAGAGCGACTTGTAGTCGAGCACGGAGAGCACGTTGCAGTGCGCGCTCACCAACACTTGCATCGCGCGCTGGCCGAACTGCATGGTCGAGAGCGTCTCGTGCGCCTCGGTGGGCGACGGCGTGATCGTGATCACGAGCGCCGTCTTGGCGTTCCCGCCGAGACTCGACTGCAACAGGCGCGTGAGCTTGCTGTCTCGATACGGCACGTGCTTGTGCTTCTTGCTGAGCGCCGAAATGCAGTTCCCGAGCGCCGAGAGGCTCAGGTTGATCGCCTTGAGCTCGCTCACGTGCCGCCCGACAACCTTGGCTTTCTTCACGCGCTCGGAACTGCTCGGCGACAGCAGCGGCGACGCACACAAGGGTGTGAGCGCAGCAGCAGCCACAGGAGCGCGCCGCGGGCACGAACGCACCCAGCGAGATCGACGAGGTACAAGTTGCTGATCTTGATCATCTGGCGCGGAGCTGCGTCGGCGTCCGCGAGAGCCGCGAACTCCTTGCGCTCGACACGCAGAATCAGGATCGCGTGGCTGCGGCTCGAGTGCGCGTTCATGCCCGTGCTCGCGACCGCGCGGTTTGCGTTGCCTCGCGCGAGTAGCTCGAGGCACTCGGCCACGCTCGAGACGCTCGTGCAGGACGCGCCGTCGAGGTAGACCCCGCGCTCCGGGTCTTCGCGGATCAAGATCGACGCGTGCGGGATCTCTGGGTCCAGCAGGTCGAACACGCGCTCGCAGTAGATCTGCACGTAGCTGAGCGCGACGGTCGTCTTGATCCGCGCCTTGGCTCGCTCGGCGCTCTGCAATGCCGCAACGTGGGGTGAGACCGAGAGAGCGACTGGCAGCCGCACACGCTCACCGCACCTGGAAGATCTCCTCGAGCGCACGCGGGATGATGCCGCGCTGCTCGCTGAGCAGCAGGTCGTGGCCGTCGCGACCGACCATCGTGTGCGTCTTGCCTGTCGACGTCTGGCCGTACGCGAAGACCGTCCCGTTGTAGCCCTCGAGCACGTCGAGCACGATCTCGCGCGCCACCTGCGCGTACACCTGCGTCTGGTCCACGCTCTCGTCGAGACTCGCGTCAAACACGAACTCCTTCTTCTCACTGCTACTCGTGGACACCGTCGCCGGAGGCTGGAAGCGGATCGTGCGGCCGTCGGCGGCGAGCGAGACGGACGAGCTAACACTGGCGGAGAAGTTGAGCCGCCCTTTGTCGGTCATGAACGTGTTCTCCTGCTGCTGCTCTTCATCGCCGTGGCTCTCGGGTCGCGGCTCCAGAGCTCCGCTGCCATCGCCATCGCCGCCGCCGGGGTCGTCGCCGAACTGCTGCGCGAACTCCTCGTAGCTCCAGCCGTCTCTCTCGCGCTGCAGCAGCGGCCGCAGGCGGCAGAACACCTTCACGCGCTCCGCTGCTCCTCGAGCCTTCGCCGCCGCGCCGGTCCCTTCATAGCTGCTGGAGCTGTGCATGGCGACGGCAGAGCACCTCGTGACTTCTCCGAGACGGCGCAAGTTGTGACGAACGGTGACGAACGGTGAGACTTCTCGTGTTGATCACACAAGTACCTCCACTGTGAAGTACGACGCTCCTGCTGCTCTACGGCTCTCCTCTCTCACGGCAGAAGCCGCGGACTGCTCTCAGTGCTCGTCCTGTTCGAACGCTGGCGGCACGACCGTGTTGAGGCGGATCGCGCCGCTCGACCAGTGTTCGCTGCCGGCGATGAAGTCGCCGCGCACCACTTTGCCGCGGTGCCGCACGCCCGCGCCAGGGGACTCCCACTTGATGTACAGCCCCTCGATCGCGCCGGCGTAAAACTGTGAGCGCGTCTGGCGCGTCATCGCGATCAGTGTCTCGCTGTCCGGCAGATGCGAGCCGCTCCAGAGCTTCGGCACGATCTGGATGCGCTCGCGTCTGCCGCTGCTGTCACCTTCGGCGCTCAGCGTCACGGCTGCTTCGAGTGAGCGCCGGTCCCAGAACCGCCCAGTCTCGCGGTCGTACAGGTCGAAGACGTAGAAGAGGTCGTTCAGGTGCGTGTACGCGATGCTGTGCGTCGCCGCCAGCCACTCGCCGTACAAGATGAAGCGCTCCGGGAAGAGCGCGTCCTGGCGCAGGATCGAGCGCAGCGCGGCGCCGCGCGACTCGAGGAACGCGTCAAGTTTGCGGAACTGGAAGTGGCTCTTGGCGGTGACGAAGTGCGAACGGTTCTGCACCACGAACGTCCAGCCGTCCGCCGCGAGCGAGATGCCGAGGTTCGCGCCGTCAATCTTCTCGGTCACCACGATCTCGTCCGCGCCGCCCTCATCGCCTGGTCCATCCGATGGGGAGCTCGCCGGCAAGTCCGTCATGACGAGGTCGTCGGGTGTCGCAGCGCCGAGGTTGATCACGTGGGACGTGCGCGGGAACCGCAGCAGTCCGATCGGCGGTGCCAGCGTCTCCGCCAGTTCGCGAGCCGCTTCGAGGGACGTCACGCGCACGATCGTCGCGAAGCCCTCGGTAAGCTCCGGCTCGGTGAACTCGTGCGCGTGCTGCGCGACCGCGTTCTGGACCCGCCTGCCCGGAGCCAGCGTCGGGTGGTTCGCTCGCTGCTGCGCGCGGTACACGCACACGTCGGCGTCGAAGTCGAACCAGATGGCGGTCGCGTGCTTGCTCCACGTGCGAGCGAGCTCGAGGAACGCTCTGCGGTCTTCTCGCTTGCCGTTCACGCGGTCGAGGATCGCGCGGCGGACGCCCTTGTGTCCCAAGCTGCGTTCGCAGCCCTCGCGGCCGTGCTCGTCGCCGCTGAGCTCAAGCCACCGACTGGCGCTCGAGAGGCGCTGCTGCCTCCCGTACTCCGCAGCCATCGAGCGCTTCACCAGCATCCGGCGGAACGTCGACTTCCCCGACCCAGGCAAGCCGCAGAGTACCAGGAGGTCCGTTCCCTCGAGTTGATCTCCGGACACGATGGGCTTCGACGCCATCGGCTCTTGGACAGGCGCTGGAAGCACCGACCGGCGCTTCCACAGGAGCGACGAGTACGCTGCCACGACCGCCTCCTGCCGCTCCGTCTCGATGCTACCCGGTCGGATCGCGCGCAGCGCCCGAATCGCTTCGTCGGCTGCCATCGCTGGCTGCACCCAGTCGTCGAGCAGCGACGATGGGGGAGGACGAAAGCCGAACGCCACGAGGTAGCACGCCACCATCACACCCGCTCGGCCCTTGCCGCCGCCGCAGTGCACCAAGACCCCTGTCGACTCGCAGCAGATCTTGATGAAGAGGTCGATCTGCGCCAAGCTTGGCGCTTCGTAGTTCACCACCGGCAGGAACGTGTTCACGATCGCGTTGGGCAGCGCTGGGAACCAGTCCGGCGCGAGCGGCTGCTCCTTCGTGAGCGTGACGACGTGTCGGATGCCCACGCTGCGTGCGAGATGCACGATGTCCGCCTCGTTGCGCGGAGTCGACATGGCGGCGAGCTGGAACGGCACGACCCACCGGAAGAACCGCGGGAGTCGGAAGCACAGCGAGTCTCCAGTCAGCTGCGGCATCCTCGACACGACCCACACGCGCTCGCGAGAGGCGCAAACCCGGTCGGTAGGCCTCGAGCACTCACGCACCGCGCGGCAGAGCGCGTCGGACCATCGCTGCTGCATCAAGAATTGCGAGAGCGCCGCTGGGATCTCCTGCGGCTCGCTCTCGACGAATGCGTGTCCCCACTCTGTGAACGCGCTGCACGCCTGCATGCGCGCGAGGCAAAACCGCTGCACTGCATCAGGGTCCTCACCCGCGCCACTTCGCTCTCTGTCTCTGTTCCAGTCGAAGGCGCGCGATGACGCTCGATCGTACGCGTGCGCGAAGCTGAGCATCGCGAGTTTGTGCTTGCGCAGCTGCAGCGCCGCCTCCCCGAGACGCAGCCAGCCTCGCGTCGTCTCCGCGCCGAACTTGATGCACAGATGCGTCGCGACGAGCAGCGCGTAGCTTTGCTTGCTCTCTCCTTCCTGCAGCATCTGGCGCGCGACGGCTTCCAGTGCGTCGACGCCCAACTCATCCATCCACGACGCCTCGCCGTCCAGGTCGAGCAGCGCGGTGACTGTCTTGTCGACCTCGTGGTTGTTCTGCGCCGACATGGAGACGTGGAAATCCTTGAGCGGCAGTCCGTGCTTCCGACGAAACGCCTGTGCTCTAGGCCACATGCACACGATGAAGTACACGCCGAGCGGCATCGCACCGCCGAGCCCGACCGGGAACACTCGGCTCGGCGCGAGCGCCTCGGCTTCTGCTGCCGCGGCAGCGCTCAGCGTCTGCAGCTCCGCCTTCGTCACGAGCGTGATGTGCCACTGTGACGTTGGCAGACGCTCGAACGCGCGCGGGACTGCGCTACTCTGCTGCTCGAGGATGCGCTCGAGCACCGCCAGCAACGCCGAATCGGGGGCGAAGCAGAGCGCGAGGCAGCCGCGGAACTTGCGCACGCGGTCGCAGTCGCTCGGCTGGTTGTGGGTGTCGCTGCCGTGTCTGGCAGACGTCATGTAGAGAGAGAGAGAACGACGAGCAAGTGGGTCTGTGTGCCGAGTCGGAGAGTGAGCTCGTTGTCTGATGGCAGCATATTCAACCCATGAGGCAAAATCATGTGGCACACATCACAAAAAGGCAACCAAGCAACCATCACTCAGTCAAAATGATTGTTTCCTATTGCTTCAACTTCATCGTTCACGAAGCCGTTGCCACGGTTCCTCTCCAGGTTGCCACGGTTGGGGCCGCCACGGTGGTTCCCGCGAGACAGTGGCAACTTCGCACAGTTGAGCAAAGGCGGCGAACTCGCTTCGTGGTCGGGCTCACTCGCGAGTTTGCTGCCAAGAGATGCAAAGACCACCGCCATCCACGACACGTCGAGCGCGGCCATGGTGTTCGTGTTCCCTAAGCTGCCGTACGAGTACAACGCGCTCGAGCCGTTCGTGGATCCGCTGACGATGGAGCTTCACCACACGAAGCACCACCAGACGTACGTCGACAAGACCAACCAGTTCATCCAAACGGCGCGAGTGCGCGCTGTCGAGAGGTGCTTCTCGAGAGCGTGCTTGCTCGCGAGATTCGTACGCGCCGACGGCGCTTCAGGAGCAAGACGGCGAGATGCAAGGCAAAGACATCGTCTGCGTAGTGCAGAACGCGACTTCTGAATGTCTCCGGAACAACGCCGGCGGACACTACAACCACAGGTCGGTCGCATCACTGCGATGTCGACATCACTCTCGCTTTCGTACTACAGCTAACCCCGCGTTCTCCACATCCATTAGCCTGTTCTGGCTGTGGATGGCGACGCCATGAACGGCCAACAGCGCTCCGTACGGACCGCTCAAGGAGCGCATCGAGCAGGATTTCGGTTCGCTCGAGAAGATGAAGCAGCAGTTCAACGCCGCGGCGGCGACGCGCTTCGGCTCGGGCTGGGTGTGGCTCGGTGTGAAGCACGACGGCTCGCTTGCGATCACGCCGATGATGAACCAGGACAACCCGCTCACGATGAACGCGCAAGAGGCCATGATCCCGATCCTCGGACTCGACGTCTGGGAGCACGCTTACTACCTCAAGTACCAGAACCGGCGCACAGAGTACATTGCGGCGTTCTGGGACGTGGCGAACTGGGACCAAGTCGTGGCGTACTACGACGAGTTCGCGAGCAAGCACCAGCCGATCCCGATCCCAGGCAACTGAGGGGTAACGCGAGGACGCGAGTGAGCGAGCGCAGCAGACTTCGTGGTACTGTAGTGTGCGTGTATGTTGTGAGAGCAGGCTGGCTCCCTGATTCGCGCCAAGAGCGACGCTATTGGCGGTGTTGACGTTGTCATTGTCGGAGAGAGTTCGATCCCAATCGGAAGTGTGCGTGCAGGGTTCTGATCGAGGGCTCTGGATTCACTCGGATCCAGGAGCTCGGGTCTGTAAACGAGCGTGCTGACACGTCCGACAGCAAAGCGCTCGCTCGCGCAACGTGGACGTGCTTGTGGAGGTGTCGGAAGTGGCGCGAAGCCACCCGCGCATCCTCCCAGAGTCAACACGACACCGGCAAATGCGTGTGTGTGTGTCTTCCTGGCGATTTGGACCAGACAGCGACGCCAACGAAGAGTACCTCGAGTCTGCAGCACCGCGCGCGCTCTGCTGCGACGAGCGAGCGAGCGAGTGGTGATGCATGCATGCAAGCACGGCACACCTGGATCTCAGCACGCTGCACCAAGGACACTTGCTTTTGCCTCAGCTTGAAATCGTCTTCATTTCAATAGGCGCCTCGCTAAGTGCGATTTTCGCCACTTGGTTCGAGTCAGCACAGCTCCGTCTAAGTGCGGCGCACTTAATCGAGCAACATAATGAATAGAAGACATTTTCTGACTCGATTTGGACTCGACTTTGACTACTGAAAATCTGTGACACCCATGCAAGATCAAAGACAGCGCCACGAAGACAGCCATCGCTACACACAACATGCCTGAATGCCCTGCCTCGATGCCCAGTTGCCGTCCTCGACGCCGCTCTGCGCAGCGCTGCCCGTGATCCCTCCCCCCAGAGCGAAATCGCGTCCACATTCCACCTCACTGGCCACGAGGTCTTCCTCACCTCCTCGCTTGAAGAACCCGACGACGCCCCTCCCTCACGGCGTACACGCCCACTACTCTCTGCTTACTCAAGGCTCGAGTGCCTGCACCTCTGCACCAGAGCCTGCTGCCGGCCTTTACGCGCTGTCAGCGGAGAAACAAGCCACGCGGCTTCGGGCGTCTGCATGAATGTATCGGGCAGCGAATGGATGCGAAAGAGCGGCCATCAGCCGTGTCAAGGTCGGCGTGCATCGCCAGGCTCCACCCGAGCGATGATGCTGAGCAGCCTCTCTCTCTCTCTCTCTCTCTCTGTAGCTCTATGTAGCTCTCTTTCGCTCGCACTCATACACACGGTCGGACTCGCCGCCTGCTACTCCTCCTCCTCCTTCCAGGCGGCGGGCGTCCCAAGGCGCTCGAGCTCTCATTGCCGATCTCGCCGCCTGCCCGACACCACCCGTCCGCTCGTCCGTCCTCCTTGCCCGCACAGAACAGCGCTGACAGGGATGCCCGGCCGCCGCTACACGTACTCGCGCTCGCCCGATCAGCCGTACGCACTCGAGATGCTCCCGCTCGGCGACCGTGAGCGCGCGGCGCTGCTGGTGGAGGCGCGCACCGCGCACCGCCGGCTCTTCGCCGCCATGGCGGCCGCGCAGGAGGGCGGCGACGCCGCGTGCGTCGCCGGCGTGACCGGCGCCACGAGCGACGCCGCCGCGAAGGCCATCCTCGTGTGCTCCACCACGGCCGCGTTCGGGTCGCTCGAAGAGGTCGCCGCGCTCTACGTCAACCGCGACAGCTCCATCGTGCTCGACTTCGCCGAGTCAAAGCCGCTGTACTCGCTCGAGGAGCCGAGCAAATTCGCGCCGATGCGCTACGCTGGCATGCGCTGGTCGCGCTGGAAGTCGCCGAGCAAGCTCGTGTCCGATCGCGACCTGCTCTACCTCGAGTTCATGGACGCGTTCACGGAGCCGGAGACCGGCCGGCGCGGCTGGGCTCGCTGCACGAGGTCCATCGTGCACGCGTGCTGTCCCGAGTCGCAGCACCCGTACGGCCCCGTGCGCGCCGAGCTCTTCTGCTCCGGCATGATCCTGCGCGAGACCGACAAGCCCGGCGTGCTCGAGCTCTCGACGCTCGTGCACCTCGACACGCGCGGCGTGCCGTCCTTCCTCGCGCAGAAGGTGCTGAGCAACTTCAAGGCATCCGCGCAGAGCGTCAGCCACGTGCTCAAGCTCGTGCGCCTCATGAACGGCGGCGGCGGCGCGGACGACGCGCTCCCGGACGAGGTCGCCGACGACCGCGCGTGCCGCTCCTGCAGCGCGCACGTGTCCAAGTGGACGCGAGCGCGCCACTGCCGCCACTGCGACGCGATCCTGTGCAAGACGTGCGCCGAGATCAGCTACGCCGGCGTCGCGGAGGGCAAGCCCACGCGCATGTGCATGGACTGTGGAAGCGGCAAGCGGCCGGACCTCCCGCGCCGCGCGCCGTGCTCGCCGTTGGGAACGACGCACCGGAGCGACAGCAGCCGGAGCGACAGCAGCCGGAGCCACGCGTACTTGAGCAAGTCCAAGAGTCGACACGGCTCAAGCCGCTCGATCGACACCGAGTCGGTGGACAGCCAGCGCGAGGCCGACGGCGACGCGGCGCTCGAGCAGCTGCACAGCCTGAGTCTGCGCCAGAGTTTGTCGTCGTCGTCGTCGTCGTCGAAGGCCGGGACACCGGAGCCGCAGTCGCGGCGCCAACAGCAGACCTACCTCCTGTACCCTCCCTCCCAGCAGCAGCAGCAGCAGCAGCCGAACCCGCCGCGCGCCAACCACCCTCGCAGCCGCGGCGCGTCGATGCTGAGCGAGGCGACGCTGCCGCACAAGGACACCGCGCCGCTGGCGCCGATGATGGACCTGTCGTACCTGAACGACCTCGTCGGCACCAAGGCGACGTGAGCTCTGCAGAGTCCACGCCGCCAGTATTTAAGCACGGGGAGAGCCGACCGAGCGGAGGGAGCTCTTCACTCGCTCCGTCGTCGCCGTCGGACACGGACCCTCGAGCATGCATGCAATAGAAGAACGAAGAACCACCTTTCGCTTGCCAACCCTCGTTCTGCATGTGTCCTCGCGAACGAACGCGAACGCGAACGCGACGCGGATCCGCTGGACGGAGGAGTGGCCCTCGGGATCCGCAGGCGCCGTCGCCCGCGAAGGGATCCACAGCAGCACCGCACTCGCCACTGGAGAAGAGATGCACACGAACGGCCACCTCCGTCCTCGAGGACCACGCGCTGCCCACACCCCGCTCTATGGACGGACGCGGTGTCCGCGAGCAGACGAACGAACGTAGCGAGCGAGCGAGGGGCGGACCTGATGGACCTGATGGCCGATCGGGTCGGACAAGCCTCGTCCTCCGAGTCGGAACGCGAGCAAGCGTCGTCCAAGCGGGATAGCCCCACCACGGTCAGCGGACCAGAGGAGCCACGCTGCCATCCGCCATCACACGATCACCCGCTCCAGCACTCCGACCGATCGTCGAACAAGCACAACGCACGAGCGCACACAGCGTCACTGCCACGTCGTTCAGAACCGAGAGCCTCGCATGCCTCTGCGAGGACGACGAACCTACCAGCACGCACTACAGGGAACCCTACAGAGACCGACCTCGACCCGACCGCCCTCCTTCCATCGGAGGAACGGACTGCCTGGCACCCCTACAGTCGCGTCACGAGCGCGTCGACGCCGTCGTCTTGAAGGTTGATAGATAGGAGAGGTCGATGTCCGCCGCCGAGTTGGTCCGGGTCGACTTGTGCCGCGATGCGTTCACGTTGATGAGCTTTGGGTTTGACGTGTGCGTGATTGGCGCGTACCGCGGGACGTGGGGAGGTGGCGGAGCCAGCGTCGCAGACGTCGCCGCCGCCGCTGCTGCTGCTGTAGCTGCGGACGGCTCCTGCTTGGGGAACGAGTGCTGGCGCTGCACAGGCTGCTGCTGCTGAGGCTTCGACTGCTGCTGCTGCTGCTGCGATGGCTTCCGGTGGTTCTGGTGCTGGTGCTGCATCTGCTGGTACTGCTGCTGGTACTGCGCCGGCTGCCGGTGGTTCATCGTCGGCTGCCGCTGCTGCTGCTGGAACTGCATCGCCTGCTGCTGCTGCTGGTACTGCATCGCCTGGTACTGCTGGTACTGCATCGCTTGGTACTGCTGCTGGCTCGGCGGCCCCGTCGGCGGCGGCTGGGCTTCCAGCATGGGCGTCGGGCTGCTCCTCGCCCCGTCCACCGACCCCGAGCGGCTCTCGACCCACTCGTCTTCGCTCACGCGCTTCGTCGAGCGGACTGCAGCCGACACACACACGAGTGAGACGCTCTTCCTTCTCCCACACTCGCAGAGTCGAGAGCGCCAGCCAACGTACACGAAGCGTTCGAGCCCTTGCGCGTGAGCCCCTGCGGCGTCGAGTGTGATCCCGAGTCCGAGTACATGTCCACGCGCTTGCCGTCCGCGAGGAATCGATCGACGCAGTGCATGCAGATGCGGTTGAGCTTCTTGCCGCCCTCGATGGCGCAGTACACGACGTCGTTGCAGCTCTTGCACAGGAGCTGCGAAGGCGATCGAGTGAGCGAGTGAGTGAGCGAGCGAGGACGGAGCCACACACCCGCCCGCGACAGACACGCACCTCGTGGCACTCGCGGCACTTGCGGGTCGTGACGCTCCACTTGGACAGCGCGTCGCCGCAGCCGAAGCAGACCTTCTCGTGCTGCGGTGCGACGACCGTCTTGGTGAAGTCCGCGACGAGCGAGTCGTTCGCGGCGCGCGCGAGCCGGATGAGGTGCTCGAGCAGGTGCGGGTTCTTCGCCTTGCGCACCGCGACGAACTTGGTCATCCACGCGGGCACGCCCTTCGTGTCGCAGTCGTAGAGCGTGATGACGTCCAGCAAGCCCGGCGTGTCCGTCTCCGTGTACACTGTGCCGGAGCACCCGAGGTGCGCGCGCACGACGCCGTGCGAGTTGATGAGCGACGGGCAGCTGCGGTGCACGACCGAGTGCGTGCAGCGTGCCCAGCCGCGGCGGCCGTTCTCGTCCACGAACGTGTCCATGTACTGCGTGTGGCACGATGGGGGGAAGAGAGAGAGAGAGAGAGAGAGAGAGAGAGAGAGGAGCGAGTCAGTGCTTGCAGCTTAGCCGCCAGCGTCAGAGCGACGGACACGCACCTCGATGTAGCAGATGTCGCGCTGGCGGATGAGCTTGGAGGGCGAGTGCCAGAGCGACCAGCGCAACCCACAGGAGCGCAGCGGGTGCTCCGCGCTCGGCTCGAGCACGTTGTAGATGGACTGGGACTGCGCGAAGCCGATCGCGGCGTTCGTGCGGTCGCTGAAGAAGACGTCGGCGACCTCGTCGATCGTGGCGTGGATCTGCGTCGGCACGCAGATGATCGCGCGCGTGGAGCGCGACGATGAGCGCACCTTGGTGCCGAAGCCGCTCTCCATCGCGAAGCGGATGTTGCCGAAGAGCTTGGCGAACTCGCTGTGGCCGTGCGCCACGAGCTCGGCACGCTCGAGCTCCGGCAGCGGCTCGGCCGCGAACCGGATCGAGTACTGGTCAGGCGCGAGGGGCTCCGGCATGCTGCTCGAGGTGTTCGAGGCGTCCGGGGGTGGTAGTGGTGCGACTGGCAGGCTGCTGGCTGCTCTGCTTGGAGCTCGGAGTTGGCGGATCTGAAGGAGGTCTCCGCCGGGAGGTGGCCTCGTCGGTATCTCGTGGGCGATTGAGAGATGAGCGAGACCTTGCGAGCTTCGCACGCTTGCTCCCGGGACGCGGTGTCGAGGTACTCGAGCGGACCTTCTCGGGTCGCGCGCTTGCTGCGAAATGCGCGCGAGCGAGCGAGTGCGCGAGTGCGCGCGAGAGCGACGACCATCTGCCAGCGACGAGGTCGACAGTGGCACGAGTCCATCCCCGTTTGCAAAACGGACCTGCGCTTCGTAAACATGTGGGCGGATAAGTGATGCCCTTTTGATTGGCAGTGCGGAACTGTGTTATTTGATCAGCTCACTGTGTGATCCGTGCTGTCGAAAACAATCGCTGTATATTCAAGTGCCGCGGATACTATCACACTAGACAGGTCCTTTTTACTCCACTTTTTTGGATCGCGACCCTGTTTTACGCCGAAAACGCTGCGTTTTGCTCCCGCGAGTGGCGAGATAAGCTTGCTCCGACCTCCGCCAAGCTGCTAGCTGGCACCAAGCTCGCTCACCATACTGCCGCTGCTGGCGCTGCCGTGTTCATGTACATGCACATGCACATGCGCGCTCGGAGAGTTCTCGAGAAGGTGACTGGGGCGGATGGAGACCTGAGCAAACCAGTCCACGGCAACGGGTTACAAACGCGAACCTTGGACACCGCTGTGGCGAGCGAGCCGACACCGTGGTCGCCGCAGCCTCCACACTGATCGAGCGGTCGCAAGCAAGCGAGGCGGGTTTCGCGGCAACTTGGTGTCAAGTATGGAGCGAGCGAGCGCCTTTGCGCTGCCGACCAGCCTGCTTATCCTCCCGCGAGCACACAAGTCTATCCATCCGCCATGGCGGTGGGGGCGGTGCCGAGCGAGCGAGATAGCGAGCAGCTCTGGTGACGCCGCTTATTCGTTCGGTGCGAGTTGCCGTCGATCGATCGCACTCGACAAGCAGCGCGCACTGCTCCTCGAGTCCTATCCACACACGCTTGCAGACAACTGCAAACGGCCCACACTTCGCGAGCGGTTCAGCTCCGCCTCGCGCGTCAAACCAGCCCAACAAACAAACAAAACACATCATACAACACGCCACAACCGCGTGTGCGCTCCGAGCTCCTTGACGCTGCTGAGACTGCCCGGCGTCTGTTGCCTCGCTCTCTTTCTCGCTCGCCTCGTGTTGAGGCGCTGACACCGGCTCGCGCTTCCTCTCGGTTCATTCTCTTCCTCCTCCCTCACGACTCTCGAGGTTGGCGAGCGTCTTCGGCTCGGCGGCGACGTCGATCAACATCGGGCAGCGCCGATCCGATCCGCGCGCGAAGGCTGCCCATGACGATATCGTCGTCTCGACAGCGCTCTCTCGCCACCTTTGCTGTCGACGCTCCCTGGAGCGTCGACGACGGTGCGGTTGACAAGCGCCGCTCGCTGCCGCGCGTCTTTGCCGTGACGATCAGGAGATCCGCAAGATCGGGATCTAGGCAAGACCACCTCGGTCGATCTTCGCGCTTCCTTCTTGCCAGGCGTCTCGCTTCGGTCTATGAGCAACGCGCGTTGCCGTCGCCGCGCCGCCGCTGCGGCTGCCGCTACGCTCGGAGCTCCGTGGTCTTCGCGCAAAGGTTGCCATCCCTGTACAAGAGCAGCAGCAGAGACTGTGGGCGACTCTGCGAGCAGCACACACAGGCTGTTCGCGTGGCGAAACATGCAGCAGCAGCAGCTCCGGCGGCTCCTTTACATGCGGTGAGGCTCCAGTTTACCTGCGCGCGCCGCAATCGCGTCAAGAGAGCTCGGGGTGCGCGAACAGAGAGATGCCGTCGGAGCTGATGATGACCATCCGGCGAGCACACGATGGATCAAGGGGTACTTGCTCGCACTTGCTTATGCCTGAGTTCTCTCACTCTCTGTCGTCTGTGTACCGAGGGGCGACGATCGGCGGTGAGCCAAGCGGCTCTCGCGAGCGAACCTGGCGAGTGTCCTCATGCGTCTCGCGATCTCGACGTCTCGATCGAGCAGCCAGTGCGTGGAGCGAGGGATCTAGCGCGCGGCAACAGTATTGCGGCGCGGCGGGACGATTGATCCCGCGGCACCGTGGCACTCGCTTGGCTCCCTAAGCAATCCGCCGGACCGCGAAGGTGTTCCGCCCCGCCTCTCTCGACTTGGTGGATCGCGCGCGCCGCCCACGAAGACAGCGCCACCCGCACCTCAAAGTCTGCCGGCGGTAGCACCAGCTTCATACGAGTTCCTTGCTTCTCTCCCTCTCTCTCTCTCCCTCTCTCTCTC
>JAASFS010000601.1:0-14984 GCA_023333865.1 Globisporangium perplexum | reverse complement strand
CCCCGCCCCCCCCCCCCCCCCCCCCCCCCCCCCCCCCCCCCCCCCCCCGTCCGGCGTTCACCCGCGTTCGGCGTTCGTCTGTCGGTGCCGCGCGTCGAGCTCCGAGCTGCTCCCCCGACGCTTTAGCCGAGTTTTG
Organism: Globisporangium perplexum; assembly: GCA_023333865.1. Lineage (NCBI taxonomy): Eukaryota > Oomycota > Peronosporomycetes > Pythiales > Pythiaceae > Globisporangium > Globisporangium perplexum. The sequence continues at coordinate 14,848 of JAASFS010000601.1, read as the reverse complement.
AGCTTGTGAGGAAGGAAGGCCATTCAAACACCTCGAGATGGATTTTGACTTGGATTGAGTATGAGACGCACTTTAGAGGAGCAAAAGAGTAAACATAAATTCGTACTTTAGCGGATAGATGTTCTGAAACCAATGAGCACTGTAGCATCCCATTTAAAGTACGAAGTCCCAGTTGAACGACCATTCTTCTATCGAGGTACCGGTTCTTTTATCGAGGGATTGGATCTTGCAACGCGTTGCTTTCCCTTGCTTGAAACACGAGCATGCGGCTCGCACACATCTCCGAACAACGCACAAGCTGTCGTCGTGCCTTTACATTTGATCAACATACTTGGTACACTTTCGCTCTCACAACTGCGTCGCGGCGCACGCGCTCGTCCTGCTTGCGGTCTGCGCTCCTTACCTCGCTAGTCGGCATTCTGCATGCTCGTCTTCGCCATCTGCTGCAGCATGTCCTTCGCGTACCGGAGGCGCTTGAGCAGATCCGGACGCTCATTCTTCAGCACCACCATCGCCGTCGGGAACACCGCGAGTACGCCCTCCTTGTCCAAGTACGTCGCCACACGACCGCCGCTCGACAGCAGCAGCTTCGACGCGTCGAAAAAGTTGATCTGAAACGTGTCGTTCGAGAGGCAGAAGAGCATCGCGTGGCGCGTCTTCACCCACTTCTTCACGTACTCCATCGGCTTGCCCTTCTCGGTCGCCTCTCGCTCCGCCTTCGAGGGCATCAAGTGCGCCAGCTGCCGCTCCAGCACGTCCGCCTCCTCCTTTTCGGCTCGGCCATCCACCAGGTAGCTCTTGAAGTGCTTCAGCAGCGTCACCTTCTTCGTCAGAGACTGGTCGTGCTTGCCTGCAGCATACCGTACGCGCTGCTCCACTGCATTCGGCGCCTCCGAAGTCCGCTCCAGGTACTCGAAGAACTCGTCGTTCGGAGACGAGATGGCTTTCGTTGAGTCGTTGAAGTACACGCCCGACGAACCGTTCGTCAGCATGTATCCCATGCCGTACTTGGAAGTGTAGTCCACCCACTGCGAGACCCACAGCAGCCCAGGGACAAGCATCTTGTTGTGTCGAGCATCCGTCTCGGCACGGATCTCTCGCAAACGCTTCGCCGCAGCGACCACCGACGTCGCGGAAGAGAACTCGCTCAGGTTCTCATCCTGGCTCCCACTCTCTTCCAGCGCAAACAGCCGCGCGAGAGTGGCGTAGATCGTCTCCAGCGGGTCCTGCAACACCGCTTGCAGCTCGTCGAAGCGCCGATGAGTCGACGACGGTGCAGGAGGCAGAGTGGATTCAGCAGATCTTGAGGTGCTCCTCGACACGGCTGATGGGACCGTGGAGCTCTCGCGCCGAGCCTCTGGTTTACTGCTTCCACTGTATGCTGGAGCTCTGTTCTCATCTGCTTGCTGTTGCTGCTCTCCTCCGGAACTGTTGCGCGCGTTCACGTCGCGGGTGCGAAGAGGATACCTCCGAGGTGCGAGCGGAACCGGATGGGTCGACCGCAATGGATCTGCGCCAGCGCTGCTCGCTCGGTCTCTCTCGGGAAGGAAGACTTTCCGCTTGCAGTCTGGTGGAGTGATCAAGAGCGCGGTTCTCGACAGCGACGTCGGAACGAACTCGTCGCGGAGGAACGGGTGCGCGAGGATCGCCTTCAGTGACGGTCGCAAGTGCGGCTCACCGCGCAAGATGCTGCGGATCAGCGACTGCGCACTCTCGGACACATCCGTGTCCTCCGGGAAGCCGTACTGGTTGGCTCGAATACGCTTGTAGGTGTCCTTGACGTCCTCGGTCTCGAAAGGCGGTCGCCCCACGAGCAGAGTGTACATGACCACGCCCATCGACCAGATGTCGACCTCGAAACTGTGGCCATCCCCGCGCTGCCCGTTCAGGATCTCCGGCGCGATGTAGTTCGGCGTCCCGCACATCGTCCTTTTGCGATCGTAGAGCGTGTCGAGCCGAGTCGCGAGGCCGAAGTCACCGATCTTGATCTCCATGTCCGAGGTCAGGAACAGGTTCCCGAGCTTGAGGTCGCGGTGAATCACCAAGTTGGAGTGCAGGTAGTCGATCCCGTCCACGAGCTGGCGGATGTAAAAGCGCACTTCCGCCTCCGAGATCTTCTTGCGGCGCCGCAGCAGATCTGAGAGTGACTGGCGACAGCAGGCAGCAGACAGAGGGCGATCAGCGGCGGGGAGGAGGCAGCGCACGCGCAGCGAGGGGCGGACACGCGGCGGAGCCACACACCTGATTCCGGCAGAGCTCGAGGAGGATGTAGGCGTTGTCCGCGTCCTCGAAGAAGTGCTCGAACTGGACGATGTGGCGGTGCTTCAGTGACTTGTGGATCTTGATCTCGGATGTGAACTGAACCGGTGGAAATAGCGCCAAGGGATCAGTTGACGTATCCTCAACTGCCGAGCGAGTGACGCGCCGCGTCGACGCACCTTCTGCTTGGCCTTCGCCTTCGCCAGCGAGCTCTTGGCCACGATCTTGCCGGCGTACTTGATGCCCGTCTCCTCGCACGTCAGCTCGTAGCAGCGCGCGAAGCCGCCCTGAGCCACCAGCACCACCACTCCTCACTCGTCAGAGCTCGGGCACCCAGGTGACCACTGGAACACCGATCACCGCACCCGCGCACCTTGCCGAGGAACTTGCCCTTGATGAAGCACCGCGTGGTGACGTTGCCGTCGTCGTCCAGCACGCACTCGAAGATCCGCTCGGGCACGAGCGCCAGCTGCTGCGACGCCTTGGGCTCCTGCTTCCTGGCTTCCGGCGCGCGCTCGCTGCCGCGCACGGGCGGCACGAGTCCGACGCCCGCCGTCCGCATCGGCAGCGCGCCGGCGGCGGGCGAGAGCCGCCGCGTGTTGACGCTCGGCGGCAGCGCGAGCCGCATCGAGGCGGAGGCAGCAGCAGCCGCCGTCGTCGTCGCTGGCGTCGGCGCACGCAGCTTGGGGCTCTCGAACGCGTTCTCCTTCTCGCTGCGCCGCGCGCGCAGCCGCCGCAGCAGCGCGAGGTCGGCGTCCGCCTTTGTGTCGAGCACCATGTCGTCGTCGGCTCTGCGTACGCACTGGTCGGCCGGCTCACTCTGCAGACACCCACAGAGCTGCTGTGTGTGTCTGGAGCTTGGAGCCTGGAGCCTTGGCGCGTTCGAGTTTAGATATTCAAATCACGAGCGGATGCGTACTGAAAACGACGCGCTAAGTACGATTTCTTTTGAGAAACTGGTTCTTTTTCGCTAGTCGCACAATGGTTCACTGAACGAAATGGCTACAAAATCTTAGTCGCACGGCGTGCGGCGCGTGATGCGGACGGCGTTCGCCCGCTCTTCCTGCAGCAGCGCCTGCATGTCGCTCACGGTCTTCGTAAGCCGCTCCACCTGGCTCTGGAGATCTGCGAGCGCGCTCTGGGCGAACTCGTCCTTCGGCTTCTTGATAGGAGACTCGTACCGGATCCCGTCCTCGAGAACGCCGAGCCGACTCTCCATCGACCCGGTCATCTCGTCGTTGTCCTGGTCGAGCGCAGACTTGAGGAACAGAGACTCCTCGAGCGCGGTGAGCTGAAGGTTCGGCGTCTCGATCAACGCCTCGAGGAACGTCGCAGCATGGTGCTGCTCCTTCCCGCCTCCGGCACCAGCACCTGCGTCCCCGGCCTGGATGGAGACACCCGTGGACTGCACTGCTGCATGCGAGAACGACGCCGTCGATACGTGGATCGACGTGCTGCCACCGCCGACGCCGCTGAGAACAGGAAGCCTCCCGAGCGCTTTCTGCACGGCGCTGCGAGCGTCAGTGGAACCCGGTAGCGTGCGGAGCTTCGCCGAGATGTTCTCCATCATGTTGCGCTTCATCGTCGAGCGTTTCGACAGCAGCTTTGCGTTGCTGCTGCTGCTCGCGATCTTCTGCGCCAGCGTGGGACTCGAGCCGTTGCTTGCGCCGTTCGCGACCACTGTGCGCTGCTTGCTCAGGAGATGGCGCATGTCCACTCGGCGCAGGCGCTGGAAGATCTGCTCGCGCTCCTTCTTGCCGAGCGACTTCTCCATGCGGATGATCGCCTCCGCGTGGCTGTGCAGTGCCTCCGCTTCGGACGACTCCCACACGTCCGAGTACGTCGTCGCCATCATCGCGATGAGGATGTTGAGCAGCACGATGACGACGCTCATGAGGTGCACCATGAGCAGCCCGATGCTGGCGTGCCAGATCCAGCCCGTGGTCGCGTTGAACGTGTCGAACGTGATCTGCCCATAGAGCATCAGGAAGACCGTGAGGAACGAGTTGGTGAAGTTCTCGAAGCCCGTGCTGCCGCGCAGGAGGATGTAGAACGCGCCGCTGAAGCCGAAGAGAAAGACCGCGTAGAGCAACAGGAAGCGGTATACGTCCTTGACCATGTGCGACATCATCGCGATGAGCAGCCCGCTCTCCGTCGACATCTGGAGGAACTGCAGCAGGTTGAGCCAGAGCGCGACGATGATGAGCGCTAGCACGCAGTTGCGCACTTCCGCGAGCGACGCGACGAACTCGAGCGGGATCGTCGCCATCGTTGAGACGTACGTGACGATGTTGAGCAGGTTCCAGAACGAGAAGAAGTAACTCTTCGCGGTGCCGCCCATGAACTCGCTGCGCTCGACGCGGAAGAGCAGGTACGCGCAGCAGACCCACGAGAGCACGCGCGAGCACGCGACCCAGGTGTCGAACCACGTGACGAGGCGGATCCAGTCCGGGTCCGCCCACACCGTCGGCACGTAGTACGCCACGAGCAGCGTGCCGTACGCCGAGAACTCGCGCCGGAACATGCTCTTCGCGAACGCATTCCACTTCGCGCGCACGACGTACTTCATCACGCGGTGCGACAGAATGTCCCGCGCGTTCGCGCTCTTCACCACGAGCGCGAGCGCCGTCGACTCGACGGGTACGCTCGGCTCGCCGTACACGAAGCGCAGGCTCGAGTACTTGACCGCCACGAAGCCGCGCTTCGAGTGGTTGAGCACCGTCGCGAATGTGTCGAGGTACGTCGTGACGGCGTCGGGCGTCTTCTCAAGCAGGAACGCGAAGAACTCGTTATCCCACTTGCCGGACCACGTGCCTGGCTGCGCGAGCAGCCACTTGGTCATGTCGCCGTTGCCCACCTCCGCGGCGGCGCGCAGCGGCGTGAGCTCGTTCACCGCCAGGTCGGGGGTCGCGCCGTGCGCGAGCAGCACCTGGCACGTCGCGATCTGTCCCTCCTGCGCGGCTTCGAGCAGCGGCGTCCAGCCAGACTTGTCCTGCAAGCCCACACGCGCAGACGCAGATGTCAGAGCTTCGGATCGCTGTCAGTGGTGCGTCGGCGCATCTTCGGCGCACCTGCACGTCTACCGGCACGCCCGCGCGCAGCAGCTGAGCCACGAGGTCCTGGCAGCGGCTCCAGCCGGCGACCACGTGCAGCAGCGTCGATCCGTCCGACTCGCGCCGCAGCAGCGCGCTCGGAAGATCGGCGAGCGCTGTCTGCGGATTCACGCTGCGCCGCGGTGGAGGGTCAGCGACTGCGACAGCGAGTGTGGAGGTGTGGTAGACATCCTAGGGACACGCACATGATGCGGGCGACGACCTCGTCGAACTCGGCGTTCGTGACGCTGTCCATCGTGAGAAGCGGCGCCCCGCGGCCGCTGAGCTGCGGCAGCTCAGGCGGTGACGAGAGCAGCGACGGCGAGGTGTCGCCCTCAAGCCTGCCGCCACCATCGGTGTCCACCACCTCGACAAGCCCCATGAGTTTGTGGCTTACAAAAGCCAAGTCTGCAAAAGATACTCAAATAAATCATGGAAATAATGGCGATCAACTCGAAAACCCTCTTTGCTATCGATATTTGTATAAAAAGGGTCGAATTGATGTCCAGATCTATTGCATTTTCTGCAAGCAAGAAGACACTTTGGGGATCGAGTACCAGCGATAACGAGTTATCAGTTTTTTAAATGGCATCAACTAAATATAGAATCCAATATCGAAGGGATCGAGATTTCCGTACAAATCGCAAGTCACTTTGTCTAATACCGAATGTTTTTTGACCTATGATTACCGCATGTATCCGAACGCATGCGGATATGATACGAAGCGCCGCACACGCGACGTCACTCTGCAACCAGCGGTCCTCCGCGCAAGTACCACCACCACCGACCTCTAGACAGCAGGGATGGCGCGCGACGCCCTTGGCAGCCGCGACGGCCTCGACGACGACTACGCGCTCTCGCCTGCGGTGCGCGCCGTGTGCGAGCGCAAGGACGCCGCCGTGGACCTCGTGATGGCCACCGTGAACGCCTTTCTGGACGCCTCGCCGCGCTGCTCGCTCGTGCTGGCGGCGCTCGCGGGCCACGCGCACCTCGTGCGCCGCCTGAGCGCGCGCCACCCGCAGCCCTTCGACGCGTGCTGCGAGGAGGCGATGGACTCGGCCGCAGAGTTCGGTCACCTCGATGTCGTCCAGTGGCTGCACGCGAACCGCGCCGAAGGCTGCACGACCGACGCCATGGACATGGCGGCGTGCAACGGCCACCTCGACATCGTCCAGTGGCTGCACGTGCACCGCAGCGAGGGCTGCACGACGAACGCCATGGACTTCGCCGCGCAGAACGGCCACCTGCACGTGCTCCAGTGGCTGCACGCGCACCGGCGCGAGGGCTGCACCCACTCGGCGATGGACAACGCCGCCACGAGCGGCCACCTCCACGTCATGCAGTGGCTGCACATTCACCGCCGCGAGGGCTGCTCCAAGTCGGCGCTTGTGAACGCGTGCTTCGCCGGCCACTACAACGTCGCGCTCTGGCTGCTGCACTTCCGCCGCGGCGACTGCCGCAAGGAGGACATGCTCACGAGCAGCTTCTGTCGGCAGTTCCTCTTCGACAAGTGGCGTCAGCAGCAGCAGTCGGAGCACGCAGCCGAGCCGAGCAAGTGGGACGGGGTGGACATGGACATCGCGCAGCTGGTCGTGGAGCTCCACCGCCGGGCGGAGAGCAGCCGCGCGAAGAAGCGCCGGCTGAGTCTCTCGTGCAGCGAGAGCGCAGGACCAGCAGCTCCTGTAGCAGCAGACGAGAGCGCGAAGAGATGAGAGCGCGCGTAAGGCGACAAATCCGTTGTGTGTGTAGCTGCGCGAGCACCTCCCGCCGTCCTACACGAGCTCCGCCGCGGCCGCGCCGGAAGCGTAGCGCATGAGGGACTTGCGGCGCCGCGGAGGCACGGACGTGACGGCGCCGCTGCTGCTCGCGACGAGCTCTTTGATGTGCGTCGAGAGCTGCAGCACCTGCGCATGGAGCTCCAGGAGGAGCTCGCGGTCCTGCTTGGACTCGGCGGACGCGCGCAGCGGCGCCTCGTAGCGGATGCCGTCGTCCAGCAGCCCGAGCTCGTGGCGGTCGTCGCCGAGCTCCCCGCCGCCATCCTCGTCGAACGTCGACTTGAGGAAGAGCGCCTCCTTGAGTCCACTGAGGTTCAGCGCGTGCTGCGCCGCGAGCGGCTTGACGGACGACCACGTGGGGCTCGCGGCGGCCGCCTGCGCGCGCATGGCCTGCATCTTGGTCACGATGCTCGCCGCCATGGCCTTCTTGGCGTTCAGGTGCGAGCGCAGCCCCTGCGTGCTGCTCTGGCGCTCCAGCGGGATGCTGAGCTCCGGCTGCGCTTGCTGGTCGGCGTTGGCTGTTGCGCGCGGCTCGTTCAGCAGCTCCTGGTACCTGGCCGCGCGCGCGCGGCTGCTCAGCGACGTCTCCATGCGCACGATCGCCTGCGCGTGGCAGAGCATGGTCTCCGCCTCGGCGGCCGCCCAGATGTCACCATACGTCGTAGCCATCATGGCGATGAGGATGTTGAGCAGCACGATGACGGCGGCGAGCAGATAGACGAAGAGCAGCGCGTTGCAGACGTGCCACGTCCAGCCCGACGCGGCGCCGAACGTGTCGTAGTTGAGCTCACCGAAGAGCATGAGCAGCACGGTGAGGAACGCCGCGCGGAAGCTCTCGAAGCCCGTGCTGCCGCGCAGCAGGAGGTAGAACGCGCCGCTGAAGCCCAGCAGGAAGACGCCGTAGAGCAAGAAGAAGCGCGAGACGTCCTTGCGCATGCGCGTCATCATCGCGAGCAACAGCCCCGAGTGCGTCGTCACCTGCAGGAACTGCAGCATGTTAACCCAGAGCGTGACCGTGATGAGCGCGAGCAGACAGTTGCGCTCCTCCGCGAGCGACTCGATGAACTCGAGCGGGATCGTGACCATCGTGGCCACGTACGACGTGAAGTTGAGCACGTTCCAGAACGAGCTGAAGTACGCGCGCGCGCCGCCGCCGCCGCTGCCGCTGCCGGTGCCTTTGAACTCGCGGTACTCGACGTAGCGCAGCAGATACAAGCTGCAGACCCACGACAGAGCGCGGCAGCTCGCGACCCAGTAGTCGAACTTGGACGCGAGCTGCACCCAGTTCGGGTCGGCCCAGATCGTCGGCACATAGTAGGACGCCACGAGCGTGCAGTAGACGGAGAACTCGCGCCGGAACATGCTCTTCGCGAACGATACCCACTTGACCTTCATCAGGTGGCGCAGCACGCGGTGCGACAGCACCTGCTTGCCGTTCGGTGAGCTCGCGGCGAGTCCGAGAGCAGTCTCCTCCACGGGCACGCTCGGCTCGCCGTAGATGAAACGCAGGTTCGTGTAGTTGACCGCCGCGTTACCGAGCTTCGAGTGGTTCTGCACGACCGCGAAGGTGTCGAGGTACTCGGCGGCGGCGCCGGGCGTCTTGTGCAGCACCAGCGCGAAGAAGCCGTCGTCCCATTGCCGCGACCACGTCCCGGGCTGCTTGAGTAGCCACTTGGCCATCTCGGCGTTTCCGACCTTCACCGCCGCGCGCAGTGGCGTCATCTCTCCGCTCGCGGCGAGGTCCGGGGTGGCGCCGTGCGCGAGCAGCACCTCGCAGTTGCGAACCTGGCCTTCCTGCGCGGCCTCGAGCAACGGCGTCCAGCCCGAGTTGTCCTACATCGCATTCACGACGTCGCGCACCGAGTTGTCAGAGCTAATGAAGATTGACGTCGTCGCCGGTGGGAACTGAGACGAGCGTACAGCGATGTTGACAGGGATGCCGGCGCCGAGCAGGAACACGAGCAACTCCTCGCAGTTCTCGCCACCGGCGAAGAGGTGCAGTAGCGTCGAGCCGTCTCGCTCGCGCCGCACGAGCGGATTCTGAAGCGCCAGCAACGCCGCGTGCGGGTTCACGCTGCCGCCAATATCGACGGTCAGCACCTCGAGCATCTTGGTGAGCCGCTCTCGGTGCGCGCGACGTACATGATGGAGGCGACGAGCTCGTCGAAGTCGGCGTTCGCGAGCACCTCCCACTCCGCCTCGCTGTCGTCATCCGCGGCGACAGCGGTGGCTGGAGGAGGAGGAGCCACCGGCGAGGGCATCCTTGGGGAGTGCATGTCTGGGCTCTCGGTGCTGGTGCGGTTGCCTGGAGAGCTGCAAGTGTGGCGGCGAAGGCGAGAACACCAGCGGCGGCGCTTCGACGACAGCAGGAGGGTTCTGAGGAGTCACCGTCTAGTCGAGCCTACAGTCTCAGTCAGACACTAGAGCCACATACGATGCCATAAGCCCCACACAGACGTATGCAAGAGCGATCGAGCGTGCGCGGCCGAGTACGTGCGCCATCCGAGGTCGCTCGAGACCTCGCGAGTCTCGGACTTGGATCATGCACGGTCTCTGGATGATGTCACAATGTGGATGCGCAATGTCTGGCAGGCATCCGTTCGACAGCTGCGAGCGAGCTGCAGTCTTGGATTCGAACGCCTGCGACAATTAGTCAAACTCATACCTCTGTGTCGAAATCTCCCATCTACATATCTGAAATACCTGTACTATCAAATCGCTGTTACACCGGTCACTCACTTGACTTTTGTATGTCGCCATACTGAAGCGCTGCTCATTGCAGCGATCCTGGCACCACATCGCCGTCGGCCACCCACTCACTATCGCTCTGGCCGCACAGCGCTCGCACCGATCGACCGACCGACCGCCGCATCGACCATGGCTACCACCGACGCCGCCACGGCGCAACCGTACGAGTTCCCGTCGCTCACGGACATCAAGCGCGCGCTGCCGAGCCAGTGCTTCGAGGCGTCCGTGCCTATGTCGCTCTACTACACGGCGCGCTCGCTGCTGTTCGCCGGCGCGCTCGCCGCGGGCCTCGCGTACGCGCGCGCGCTGCCGCTGTTGCAGACGAACGCGGCGCTCGACGCTGCGGTGTGTGGCGCCTACGTGCTACTGCAGGGCATCGTGTTCTGGGGCTTCTTCACCGTCGGCCACGACTGCGGCCACGGCGCCTTCTCGCGCTCGCACGCGCTCAACTTCGGCGTCGGCACGCTCATGCACTCGATCATCCTCACGCCGTTCGAGTCCTGGAAGCTCTCGCACCGCCACCACCACAAGAACACCGGCAACATCGACAAGGACGAGATCTTCTACCCGCAGCGCCGCGCCGAGGAGCACCGGCTGTCGCGCAACCTCGTGCTCTCGCTCGGCTCGGCGTGGTTCGCATACCTCGTCTCGGGCTTCCCTCCGCGCACGGTCAACCACTTCAACCCGGTGCGATCCCGCTCGCCTGTCGCCCACCCCCGCCCGCCGCTCGTCGCTGCTCGTTCTGACTCGTTCTGACTCGCTCATGTGCGCAGTGGGAGGCGATGTACATCCGCCGCGTGGCGGCCGTGATCGCGTCGCTCAGCGTGCTCTTCGCCTTCGCGGGGCTCTACGCGTACCTGACGCTCGTGTTCGGCGTCGCGACCATGGCGGTCTTCTACTTCGGCCCGCTCTTCGTATTCGCGACGCTGCTCGTCGTCACGACGTTCCTGGTGCGTCGTCCTATGATGCTGCGTGGGCGGCAGCTTGAGAGCGTGGTCTAACGTAGCTGCTCTCTACGTGCAGCACCACAACGACGAGGAGACCCCGTGGTACGCGGACTCGGAGTGGACGTACGTGAAGGGCAACCTGTCGTCCGTGGACCGGTCCTACGGCGCGCTCATCGACAACCTGAGCCACAACATCGGCACGCACCAGATCCACCACCTCTTCCCGATCATCCCGCACTACAAGCTCAAGGTCGCTACGGCGGCGTTCGCGCAGGCGTTCCCGGAGCTCGTGCGCAAGAGCAGCTCGCCGATCATCCCCACGTTCTTCCGCATCGCCGTCATGTACGCCAAGTTCGGCGTCGTCGACCACGACGCCAAGCTCTTCACGCTCAAGGAGGCGCAGGCCGCCGCGACCAAGTCGAGCTAGGCGCTGTCGGAATAGAGAGAGAGAGCGAGAGAGAGAGCGAGAGAGAGAGGGAGAGAGAGAGAGAGCTAGTCGCCACCGCCGCCACCCGACCAACCAGCGCACCAGTCATGAGTGTAAGCAAAATCGAAGCGCCGCGCGTCGTCACGGTCTCACCGCCGTCCATCAGTGCGCGCGCTCTTCTTTGTGGCGATCAGCGCGGACCACCGGATGCGAGCCGAGGGTCTGGGTCTGGGGCGTCAGATCTGAGAAACCCGAGAGCTCCGAGAGCTCCGAGAGCTCCGAGAGCTCCGAGAGCTCCGAGAACTCTTCTTCCCTTCGAAGAAGCAAGTGAGGCAGAAGGCAGAGAGAGCGAGAGAGACGCACACGCGTTGCACACAGGAGCTCGTGGATTGAACGACACGAAGAGCAGCGGCGGCAGCAGTGGCGGCGGTGGCGGCAGGCGGACTCGAGAGGGAAGCCGCCCAGCAGCCGCGCCGGCAGCAGCGGCGCGCCGTCCGCAACACTCCCACGCTCGACGCACATGCTCGCGCGCTCGCTCCACGCGCGCACTCACTCTCACGGCCACACATACACACGCAGTTCCGCCCTCTCTTCTCCCTCCTTCCTCTCGTGCTGCGCTGTCGACATCCGAGGCGGCGCCGCCCACTGTCTCCGTGGACGCCGCGGCGCTGGCGCTTACAGGAGTACGACGTTCTCCTTGGGCGTGATGCCGCCGCCGTAGTCGTCCAGCATGCCGCCCTCGGGGGTGTCCACGACGGCCTCCTTGTCCTTCTTCAGCAGCCGCACGCCCGCGACGACCGCCACGACCGCCAGGCAGCCCACGACGATGCCGATGATCGACGTGATGCCCACGCCCGCCGGGCTGTTGTCTCCCTGGTTCGTCTTCGTCTCGCCGTCAATGTCTGCGAGCGTCTGCTGCGACGTCACCGTGGTGGTGGCCGTCGGCTCCGGTGTCTGCGTCACCGCCGCCTTGAGGGTGACCACCGGCGTCGGCGCCTCTGTCGGCGTCTTCGTCGCGGCCGCCGTGACGTTGGACGTGCCGGCGCCTTGGCTGCCGATGACCGACGCCGGCGTGTCCGTCGCCTTGCCGCTGCCGTCCGTGTTGCCGGGCTTCACCGTGGCGCTGGCCGAGCTCGGGGCCGTGCTGCCGCTCGCGTTGTCCTTGCTGTTGTTGTTGTTGTTCGTGGTGGTCGTAGTCGTTGGTGTCGACGTCGTCGCGCTCTTCAACGGGTCCGCCGCGTTGGGCGTGTCCACACCGGTCTTCGCGGTGGCGGCCGGCGCGCTCGAGGAGGCACCGGCGGGTCCGCTCACGACCTTGCCACCGCGCGTGAGCGACCCGTCGGCGTTCACGTACGCGACGTCGCCGCGGCCGGCGGGCACGCAGCCCATGATGGCCTCGTTGCCTGGCAGCAGCGCGCAGCCCGTGTTCGCGGGGCAGGCGCCGACGCCCTGCGGGAGGCCCGCGGCGCTGTATGTGCCGGAGCACGGGCGGCCGCTCAGGCAGTGGACCTCTGGGTCCTCCAGCACGCTCACGGGGAACGTGCCGCTCGGGCAACCTGGTGGTCGTCGCAGGCGTCATGTCAGTTACGAATGCTGGAGAAGAGAAGAGAAGGGGAAAATGAAGTCAAGCGAGCGAGCGCACCATCGATCTGGAGCGCGGAGACGGCGCTCGCGAGCGCGGCGACCGCGGTCACGAGCACGGGCTTCGTCCACATCTAGCTACTTGCTGCTGCTGCTGCGCGGTAGTGTACCAAACCAAACTGAGCGGTCGGTCGGTCGAGCGGGCTCGCTGGTGGAGTCGCAAACCCTGAAATGAGAGCGAGCGAGGGTAGAGGGGCGGCCCGCACCTTCACTTTATTTTCGAAACTAGCCCGAGTGCCGTGATTGCGGCACTGGCTCCCGTCGTTCAGTCGGTCGCCAATCGTATGTTACTGAACAGTATTATCTCGGTGTTTGTATAGTTTATGTCGAATAAAGAGTCCCGTTTGTGCGCGCCAGCTGGCAGAGGAGGTGCAGAAGATACGGACCATACAAACCCAAGTCAAACGACTCCCATACAAAACGCTGGCTCAAGTCCGACACGGGCTTGACCTTGAAGCCGACATTGGCCAATTGCTCGAATCGCATCGGTGAGTGCGAATGGCTCTGTGGCGCTGTGGCGGTGCCGCCCTCGCTCACAGCTCCCCCGCCGCACACGAGGCGAGGCGGCCTATCCGCGGCGGCCTTCCCGACCAGCGCCGCGAGCCCACGACCGACTCTCTCGGCGATGCCACTTGGCGATCTGCCAGTACACACCGCCCTGCTGCCCGCAGCGCGAGCGCCGGCGTCAGCTCAACGCGCGCTAACCACGGTTGCTGCTTGGGGCGGTGATACATCCAGCAAGTCGCGTTCGCTCTGCCAGACGCATGCAAGTGCGAACTTCACCGTCTCTGCCTCCGAACTCGAGCGATAGAGAGAGAGTGAGAGAACACCTGGCGGAAGAGCAGGTCGCCCCTTGCGTGCACTTCAACGTGTGGTGTGTATACACAGCCGCCCCTGACACTGCTGGTGGTTAGAGGCGGGAGGCGGCGACCGCCGTCGCCACGAGGCTCGCGACGACCGTGATGTCGTCCATCTTGCCGCCCGTGTACTCGTACCCGGCACGCGTGGCCGCCTGCGCGAACGGCGTGCGGTTCTTCGTGCCTTTGGCCGCCTTGTGCGCCGTGTGTGCGAGGCACGACGCCACCTTCTCCATGCTCGCGGCGTCGATCTCGGGCGTCGGCGGCAGCACCGTGTCCAGTAGACTCGTGATCTGCGCCGGGAAGAGGTTGTCGAACCTGCACATCGCGACGCAAGGGCCGTCAGCGTCCGCACTCTCACTCTCCGACTCTCTCATACAAGCAAGTTGCATGCAACGCACAGCCCGTCGGTGCCGAGCACGATCAGGTCGCCGTCCTGCGTCGAGAGCTCCACGAGCTGCCCCTGTTCCGGCTGCACGACCCCCGCACTCGGCATCAGCTTCGCCTCGACGGCTCGAGACGTCGGCACGCGCACGCACCGAGTCGCCGTTGTTGTAGCCGAGCTGGTACGGACAGTTGAAGTAGTGCGACTGGTGCGGCGCCTCGTACACGACCTGCCACTTGAGCACCTGCACGTCGTCCTCGCTGTCGGCTCTGCTGCTGGCGGCGGTCTCGTCATCGTCGCGCGGCGGCAGCAGCCGGCAGTGCAGGAAGCCCGAGTCGCCCAGGTTGATCGTGCGCAGCGTCGCCTCTGCAGAGCGAGCAGTGCACGCGTCAGTCGCCGCCGTACAGAGCCACTTCCCCTCGCTCGACCGCGTTCGCACCATGCAGCTGCACGATGCACGCGGTGGAGCTCCCAGCGCACTGCCACGTCAGTCGATCCGAGACAGTCACTCGGCACTCGGTCAGTCACTCGACCACAACGCGACGGCGCTTGCTCGTAGAAACACGCGCACCTTCACTTTGCCGTGCGCGTGCGTCAACAGCTGCAGCGGCGTCGGCAGCAGCACGTCGCCACCGACCGCCGCGTGCGCAGAGCGCATGAGCGTGCGCGAGTACTCGCCCGAGTCGACACCCTGCCAGAGCGTCCATTCGTTAGCGT
>JAASFS010000600.1:0-14992 GCA_023333865.1 Globisporangium perplexum | reverse complement strand
TGGGAGACGAGAGGGGAGGGGCCGTTGCGTGCGAGTCGCATCGATAGCTTGTCACCTGACTGTGGAGTGCACGTTGCTCGCTCTGCTGTCGACCAGACGAGTTCGGGGAGGCGACGTCCAAGAAGAAGAAGCCCGGTGTTGAGGTTGATGTGTCGCTGCAGCTCACGACCGTCGACACCGTGGCGCAGAGCGCGGAGGGTGCGCAGGAACGCGTGAAGAAGAAGCGGAGGAGCTCGAGTCGGCGACAATCGAATGAAAGCGACGGCGCGCGGCTCCACACGAGTCATCAGCAACAACAGCGCAGCGCGCATGCTGCTGGCGAGAGGCACGCCGTGACCGACTTCCTGGGCGACGAAGAGTCTTCGGGTGAGGAGGAGAGCGGCGGCAGCAGCGATGGAGACTTTGGCGGAGCGGAGACCGAGCGCAATCGCGATGCAGAACGAGCGGCACAGCGCGAGTTCGGAGTGTACGACCGTGAGGCGAGCGGCGGCAAGTGGCGCCGAAGAAGCCGGATCATCGAGAGCGACAGCGAAGGTGACGACGACGTCTCAGAGCCGCAGTACCCTCCTCCTCTCGAGAGCGCGCTGCCGCATAAGCGCAGGAGCCAGAGCCATAACGAACGCATTCGGATTCGTTCGACGAAGAAGCGACGGCGATACGTCGGGGGGTACTTCCACAGCGGCGACGACGTCGACGCAACATTCATCCAACCGGAAGACAACGCGAACGCACTGCCGGATGATGTCGCTCGAGGCATCGGCTTCAAGTTGGGCAAGTCGAAGGCAGAGCTCAAGACGCAGCTGGCGACGATCGCTGGAGAGTTGGCTGCGAACTTGCGCGAGTTCAAGGAGCAGAAGGATCTCATCAACCAGAAGAGCAAGCGCGTGTCAGCGATGCTGGCTGACGAGCTCAGGGAGTTCTATCAACAGGTGCAGGTGGAGCAGATACTGGCGTTGCGGGTGCGGCGACGAACGACGCTTACACGTGTGTGTGTGTGTGTGTGTGTGTGTGTGTGTGTGTGCGAACTGGTCTGTTGCTCGTCCTAGGTGATCAAGCTGACAGACTTCCTCACGCAGAGTCTGATTCGTGGCGGCGAAGACGTGATGAACGCAGTCATTGTCAAGTTGACGCGGAAAGGAGGCAGTCTGGTGCGCTTCAGTTGGCTACGAGCTTGACTGTCTGAGTTGCTTGCGCCGCCAACAACGACGTTCTGACAGCTGTGTCCATGTTGGTGCAGCCCGACTCGGTGGAGCTGATCTTCGACGACCAGAAGCGAGAGATCAGTGACCACGGCGTGTGGCTCCGCAAGGTGCTAGCGTCTCTCGAGACCGCACTCAAGGTCCGCGGAGTGACGATACCGTCCAACGAGACGGCGAAACAGGGTGCCGATCCAGCGTTGTCCGACTCGGATGCGCGACTGTCGGACGATGGGTATCGATCCGGTGATTTCAACTTCCAAGATGACACTGACGACTTCTACTCTCGGGAGATAGACACAACTGCGAGCTGGAAGAGGAGAGGACCGAAGTACGATGACACCGGCAAGCGGAGACCAAGCTCCCCTCGTCGTTTCTCAGAGGACCGGTTCAGCAGAAAGCGGTCGCAGAAGATTGACGCATTCTTGGAGAACCATGACCACGGTTCATCGGCACCAGCGAGCGATCGTTCGCTTGATCGTGATCGACGACGGCACTCATTAAAGCGCGCGATGAACTCGAGCCTTGACGACTTCGACTTCATCCAGTACTCGTCCCGGCAACAGCGAGACGAATTTATCACGGAGCCTCCGCTGCCACAAGCCCCACTGCGGCCGGCAAATATCCGCTTCCCGAGCAAGAAGCGTCCGATGGAGCGGTCCGATCCTCGTTGGAACTGGTTCAAGATGGGGCAGCTGAAAGAGCAGAGCCGACTCAGCGGTGTGCGCGCGAAGGTCCAATCGAGCACGCTGGGTGAAAACTCTTCGTCTCGTCATGCGATTCACTCCCAGCGACTGCACAAGCGAAAATTGCAAGATCAGCTTCTCGGCCATGTTCAGAACGCGCGCCTGCAACTCCGCGAGAGGCGTTCGAACGGTCCTCGAGTCCCATCTGGTGCTGGAGCTGCGGCGTTGCATGCGCGCAACTACGGATCAGGGTATGATCCTCCTCCTCCGCAAGCTATGGATGCCATTGCTCGCAGAGTCGTGTTGCCGCAAGTACCAAGTCAACGAGGAGACAAGCATTTGCGAGGTACTCTGTCCGCGAGTACTTTCGCCAGCAGCGATCCCGCTTCGCTGAAGCCGCCGTACAAGACTGGGGAGTCGATCGCAAACACACAGATACAAGCACCCGCCGATCGCGCAGCGCCAGATCCGGGTATCAAGTGGGAAGAGGCGTTCGAGATTCTCGCGGACACAATCGGTGACGACGAGCTTCCTGTGCTGTCGCCACAGCGAAGGCGCTTTCTTATGAGATGTGGACTCGCTGAGTGCGGCTGCGGACGGCACAACTCGGTTTCTGAGGACCATCATCCGCTTTCAGCTGCAGAGGGTGAGGAAGCTGCCACTGATCTTGGCGTGATCAAGCGTCTCGCAGCCAGGTTGCGGCAATCGCTGACGGAGCTGCGCTTCCAGGAAACCGCGTTCATGATGTCGCTGTCCGGAGGTGGGAGTCTGAGCTCCGGAACCACGACACCCAGCTCTGATGGGTCGTACACGAGCTCGCGAGAGTGGCGAGATCTGGTGGACGCGGCTGACCGGCATCACGCATCTCTGGCGTTCTTTGCGCGCCATTGCGTTCGCTGCGTGCAAGAGTGCATGCAGATACGACCGCCTGCGGTCGACGACATGGCACGCGCTGTCGCGATGGAGGTGTCGAGCACGATCGGGCTGATTCCAGACTGCGAGTCGCTCTTCGAGAGCTGCCGGGCGTATGTGTTCTTCTTCGAGGTGGCCGATCGACTTGCGAAGACCACGCCGCTGCTGACTGCGATCACGCGAACATACTGGTTCAATGTCCGGCTGTTGCTGGATTTGAAAGAGATCGGGACAGGAAACGAGTTCGTGTCGTCTCCGGATCTTGTGCGAGCCGTCGAATCCGCCACAGAGAGCATCCTGCCGACGAACCGCGCTATCCTGGCGGCATCGCTCTTTCTCGTAGATCTGTACCTGTATCTCCCGTCGGCGTATCGATTCGATCTGTTGTACCAGAATCCCGACGAGACGGCTGAAGCGCGGAAGGATCTGAACCAAGAAGACGAGATTTCAATGCCAGCCATCTCACTCTGGCTGCTGCTCTACGAGTGCTTCTCAAGCGGGAGATGTTCATTCCAGACTGGGAAGTTGACGGCGTCAGGAGACGGACGGGACTTCTGGGCGTTCTTGCAAGCCATGGTGAGCGGTTGCTGCTGGTTGGTTATTCCCAAGTGGTGGTGGTGCGTGCACTGACATGTTATACAATGATCTGTGCAGTATCGAGACCACTTCGTCGATCATCTCGCGATCACCTTCACGCAGCAGCGCTCGAGTGGCGGATACCTTGTCGACGGTGTTCCAACGATCTCGACAACCCAGGAGGCACAAGAAGACATCGCGGAAGGGCAGCTGTTGGCGCTGCAGTGTGTTTGGGACCTCTGCATTCTGTTTTCGTCAATTTTCCAGAGCGATGACTCGACGGAGAAGGCCAGTGCCATGTACGTCGCAGCAGTATACTGGTACACTATGACGGATCACAGAAAGACTAACCGCGTTGTGCTTGCATGTGAAGCTCGGAGGCGCGCTGGGCTGTGGTGAAGGATCTGCTTCAACCAGGGATGCAGTCGTTCCTCCCGTTCGGGAACCGCGCGAGCTCAGCAGCACTTGGCGAACCGAACCGCGACTTCGTATCGTTCTCGGGTGAGTCGAATTGTGCAGAAGGTTGATGGCTGTTGCGTAGCTAGCTGCGCGGACTGAAGTGACGGGTCTGTATTGGCTGCCACACAGGTGTTTTCAAGCTCCATGTATTGCAGAAGGTGTTTGTGCTGTCCAAGATCTCGAGCCCGCAAAGTGGTATCGTCGCACGATCTTAGTAGCTGTTGCTCATGGCTTGGCGGTGGAAGCGGCTGACTCGGCGTGCGTCCGTGTTTACAGATGTCGTCGAGAGACTACTGGAAGAACTATGGGAAGACGGCGCGGATGCTGCGCAAAAGGACGATCTTGCGGCGGCTGAGTTGCCTCCGCTGTGGATGTCGTTGATGCTGGATGCGGCACGAGGTGGAAGCCTCAGAGAGTTCATCTTCGCGTGGAAACCCGATACGCCGGATCGCATTGACATTGTCAGCGGTATCATCCTGGTAAACTGTCCCTTCTGATCGATCCAGGGTGACGCGTACAACTGCTGATTCACGCTCGCTGACGTCAACGTGATCATTTGTTGAGCAGATTCAGATGCTTAAGTTCGAGAAGCCGATCCATCGGAATCGCTACCGCCAGTCGATCTGCCGCGCGATATCAGCGCGATTCGAAGCGGCAAACGGCGGTACAGCGGTGAGAGCACAACCGCCGGCTCCAGCGGTGACAGTTCACGCGAATGCTGTCGAGAAACCGAGCACGTGGAACTGGGGCGGCGCAGGCGGCACGACCAAGGAGGCGAAAACAGCCGTGATAGCCGACCCGAAGAGAGCAGAACCGAGAAGTGCACTCGCGAAGCGCGGACGCGACGAGGTGAGTGAGTGAGTGAGGCGGCCGCAAAGGTGTCTGGGGTTCAGGAGTATTCCTTGCTGACGCGATCGATGGTGCAGGAGCGGCTGATGCTGTCGATCCTCCTTGCGCTTGCAGTATCCGGGATTTGTTCAGACAGCGCCTCGCTGTCACGCGACCACATGCATGGCGCGAACAAGTCGCTCAAGCGCGATCTCGAGTTCTATTGCAAGGAGATGCGTCGAGTGCTGAAGGGCAGAGACGAGCTCGCGATTGTGCTCGGGCAGGCCCTGTATGTGATGGCAAAGGTGTCGATGGAGCACTCGAACGAGTACTCGCTCGTGTTCGGGCATCTCAACGAGCTCCTCGTGAGCACGACGCAGGCGCTGCGCGCACACAAGAACCTCCACTTCGTCAAAGATGCGGTAATCGCGCCGAAAGTCCGCCAGCGCGCACGCCTGCTCCAGCGTACGTGTTGATGCTCTCACGTCAAGCGAGTGTGTAGACTTGTGATACTTGCTTACGTTACTGTGTGTTGTGCGTTGTACTGCTTTCGTGTGTCAGGTGGTGTGCTGTTCGTTCTGTATGCGATGCGAGACTTGACTCGTAAACTGTGTGAGATCATCCCCAGTATCCCGGAACCGACGCCATCGGCGCCTTCGTATGCGGTGGACGCAGTGCAAGCCAGCATCGCGTTCATTCTCAACACGGGACTGGAGGCGTGCTTGGACGCGGCGATGGACGAGCTCGTTTCGACGGATGCTCTTACTGTGTCGCTGGAGATCATCGAGATGCTACTTCCGCGAAGCGAGGACGTTCCGTTGCAGCACTTGCAAGTGGTGTCTTCGTCTGCCGCATCGACAGCTGCGTCGGGAGAGACACCAGCTGGCGAATTTGCCGAGTTCGACGATTTGTTCGAGGACGACGTGTGGGCGAACGTGGATCTCGACACGATCTCCGGGGCATCAGGAGGCGTGACGAAGCAGTCTTCGATCAAAAGCTTCGAGGGCATGGTCTTGCAGGTGCTCCTAGCGAACCTGCGGATCGGACTCCAGCGCGTCGTCATCAAGTTTCCGCTGGAAGGGCTCGCAGCATACCACGAGAGTTACGCCATCGAGCTTCTCGGTCTCATGGTGTCGACCTGCAGCTTTCAGTTTGGCTGGAGTCTCGTGTCTGCAAGTTCGCTGAAGCTGCGTGTTCTCGCGCCTCGGCTCTTCAGTGCGATCTTGAAGCGACACCAGGAGAAGGAATGGTTCAGCACATGCTTCCTGAGCGAAAGCGGAGCGGATCAGGAGCTCGCCAACCTGTGGCTTATGGGCACACTGGATCTGCGAGCACTGTTCCCGTCGATGTGCACTTTCGAGCCAAGCACGAGCGACCGATTCGCGTTCCCAATCTTCGGTGGGAGTACCTCTGAAGCCGAGAAGACGCTGTTGTCGACAGATGGGGACAAGATTCGGTACTCAAACTACTGGATCATGCTGACCGACGCGATCACCTTCAACATCCTGCGCGAGAACCCCGTAGTGCAGTACAAGATCGACCCGCTGCTCATGCGTCTTTTGCGAGCAACTGCCAGCAACAGCAAGTTCGCGCAGATGCTGCAACGTGGCTCGGCGAAAGGATTGCCTCCGAGCGACCTTGCGACACTCTACGCGCTTCACCTGGACATCTTCCAGGAGTTTTGTCGGAGCTCGGGCGACACCTGGAGCGCGTTGAGCGCGAATCCGACCGCCAATCGATCCGAGATGAATCGTTTCCGCCTGAAGACGATGGACGTCAAGAACGGCATCTTCACTGCCTTCCCAGAGTACGTAGGTGTCGCCATGGCATTCGCAACTGCGGTGTGTTCTTGGCTTGCTCAGTTTCTTGTGCGTGCGACGCGTACAGAGCTTACGAGATCAACTTGAAGATGGTCTGCCAGGATCTGGACCGTTCGCGGCACAACTGGTATGCACTCTCGGAGAAGTTCTTGCGAGACTTCGCGCCGTCAACAGCGGCACCGAGCGGGAGCGCACCAACCAACTTCCACACCATCGATGAGTCGCTTGAGCTCGCGCAAGGTGCGCTGCGCGGGGACGCGAGCGTGAGCAATCTCATTGTGCTCTTCAAGTTCATGTACGGCTGCGTGGATACATTTCTGTACCACTGTGGCGCAATGGCTATCGGGCAGCAGAACATCTTCTTCGCAGTCATGAAGCTCATGTTTCGCCAAGCAAGCTGCGCCGAGTTCCCGCAGGCGGAGAAGCGACTACTGGAGCTCCAGCAAGCTGCCTCTGTGCAACAAGCGGGTATGCAGCAGCTGAGATGGTTCGAGAGCAGCTCTGACAGTGGCGTCGGGAGCTCGCAGTCCCAAGCCATGAAGAGTATCTCTCCAGCGTGCCTGGGATTCGTGGAGAGCGTGCGGTTATTCTTTGCGCGACAGAAGTATCCCAGTCTCCTGCACTGGTTCTCCCAGGTATGCGCGTCGATGCTTGCTTGCGGCTGATCGGCATGCTGACAATCGAACGCTGGGTGTGTTCTTGCTTAACCAGACACTCGAGACGTACCAGACGGTGAAGCGAGGATGGAGTTCGTCGCCTTTGCGCAAGCTGCTGCTGAACGTTCTCGATCCGCTTGGTCCTCTGGGCATTCACAGCTACTACCCGATCGACATCGGAGCAAGAGATACCAATTGTCAGCAACGCGAGTTTGATGTGCGGCAAGTGCGACGCGAGGCGTTCTACCTCTCGTGCGGGCTCTTTTTCTGCCGCTGCACAGCCGCGTATGAGCATTCGCGGCAGTGTTCATCATCGGCGGAGAGTTCAGCGTCGTCAACGCTCGATGCAGACAAGGGGCGTCTTCGGTCACTTCGGGTGTTCATCCTGAGCGACTTCGTCAGTGAAACGTTCGACTACGCCTCCGTCGACCCCGTCCGCCTCCAGGAAACGCTGGTTCCGATCTTCCAGTTCGTGCGCGCGGTGCTGAGTCACTGCAACCTGAACCTTCTGCAGCAGCAGCAGGAAGAGGAGCAGTGGCAGCAGTTCGAGCTGGTTGCAAGCGCCACTGCCAGCGGACCGCCTGGGCAACGAGTGAGCATGTTTGACTTCGCGTGGGAAGAAGTGTACTACTGCCTGGAGCGGTTGTTGCTGTACTGCATCAAGACTTTCGATGCGAGCGCCGCGCTCGAGACTTCCATCAGGTGCGTTTCGTTGTCGTCGATGGTTGTATCGTTGGGTACGATGCCCACCACGCTGTGTGGTGTTACCTACAGGTGTGTGCTGGTTGTTGAGCTGTGCGGGATCGTGAGCGAGGCGGTGGCGCTGAATGACACAAAGTCCGACGCCAAAGCGTGTGCGATCCTGGAGCTCGCACTGGCCTACGTCAGCGAGATCCACGCTGCGCTTTGGAAGTCGTCGATGAGTTCGATGACGCCGCTCTTCGCATCGTCAGTTGCTGGTGGCGCCAGTGAGGCGCTTCCGTGCAGCGCGGAACTACTCGCTATGTACCGACCAGCGCACAGTGATGGTGTTACCGGCGACACCATCAAGACTGAAGACATCAAAGTCGAAGACATCAAGTCCGAGTCGGGGATCAAGGGAGAGTCGACGAGCGCTTCGCCGCAACCCTTCGACGAGTACGGCATCAGCAGACTGCGCATCCAGGCTGACCTCGTCGTCTCCATCTCTCGCCTGGCGGACCGCTGCAAGCTCTCGTCGGACCCTCGACTTCGACGCTTCGTACTCGCGTCTCCAACCCAGTAACACCATCAAGTCGTATGAGAGCAGACACGAAGCGCGTTGATAGTGCTGCCATCGCTGTTCGCTCACATGCGCTTGTCTGCTGCGAGAGGAATCGGGTCTCGCTGCCAATAAATACCATCGGGGATTGATCACCGTCACTGTACGCTTGTCTACTCGTCACCACTGACTCTGCTCGTCGCCGTCGTCTCTACTCCTCCCAACTCAACTCTTCGTCCGGGTTGTCTATCTCGACGTCGCTGATCGCGCGGATCCGGCTCAGCTCACGCGCCTTCGTGAGCGACAGTCGCTCCACGTACAGCGAGTTGAAAGCCTCGGGTGTCTTCCGTCGCAAGCTCGGTACTCGGTTCGGAAAGCGCGTCGCTGTCCCCTTGCGAGTGGTGGAACCTCGGTTTGTGTCTGACCCAAACGCCTTCGAGCCTCGCCGCATCGCTGACAATGCAGACGAGTGTAAGGTGCCTCTCCGAAGTGGAACCACCGACTGCTGCCGCGCGTACTTGGACATCTTGCGCACGTTCTGCGCGGTCTGCATGCGCGACTCGCTGATGCGCTTTACGGCGAGGTGGAACGTCGGGAACTTCTCCGCGATCGCGCTGAAGTCTCGTTGTGTGAGGTACGCGAGCTCTGCGAGGGACTCCGCGTGGATGTCGGCGCCTTGCGGCTCTCCAGTCAGCAGCGACGTCTCACCGAAGAATGAGCCCTCGCCGAGGTTCCCGAGCGGAATCGCCTCGAGCGTGACGGACTGGACACTGATCGACACTCGCCCGCTCTTGATGAAGTAGAACTCGTTAGCCTGAAGGAGCACGATGGACACCACAGGTTAGACATGTCAGAACTGCGTGAAGATGCTTTGGTATCGTCGTCGCACGCGCAACGCGCAACGCGCAACGCACCACTTCGCCCTGGCGCACGATGATCTCGCCCGGCATGGCGACGACCACCGTGAGGCACTGAATGATCGCGATGATGCCAGCGTTGGAGCACACTCTGAAGAGCGGCGTTTTCCTGATGAACTCTTCGTGGAGGCTTAGCTTCAGAGAGAGTTTCATGCGGTCCGGTAGGTCCACGAACAAGTCGTCCGTGGGATCTCGTATCCGACTTGTGAGCGCGTAGTCGTAGTAGCGTCGGATCTTGTCCTGCAGCAACAGCGGCACCTTCTTGAAACGCATGTACTCGTTGATGCTGTCCATCTGGTTCTTCCGCGCGATCGCTGTCTTATCCAAGTTCGACAGCAAGTTCGCCGCGCTACCGATGATGCTCGCGTTGATCACGATGCCGACGAACAGCATGA
Source organism: Globisporangium perplexum (assembly GCA_023333865.1). Classification (NCBI taxonomy): domain Eukaryota; phylum Oomycota; class Peronosporomycetes; order Pythiales; family Pythiaceae; genus Globisporangium; species Globisporangium perplexum. Next base: position 5,307 of record JAASFS010000600.1, on the reverse strand, counting down.
GCGCGGTGAAGAGTTTCTCGATGGACGTCGTCGGGCTGACATCGTTTGCTGTCGTGACCATGATCGCGAAGTAGAAGGCGTAGATGTACCGCTCACCGAGAGAGCTGGCGAGGATCTCCTCGCTCGGCCCCCAGCTCGTGCGTTCAGCTTGGGTGTTGCTGATGTAGAAGTACGTGCACGCGATGAAGTGCTGCGAAACGATGAAGATCAGCGTCAGTGTCATCATGCGCATCATCGACGGGTTCATGGACCGGTTGACGCGCGTCGAGATGGACTTGAACAGTCCGTAGTTCGAGATCTTAGACATCTGGGAGAGCTTGATGACCTTTGCGAGATTCGCGAGCTCGTAGTTCGTGCCGATGAGCGAGGCGGGGAAGCTGCTGATCGCGTCGATGATGAACCAACTGTAAAGATAGTTCTCCCGGATCTTGACGATGTCTTGGATCTCTTCGCCAGACGAGTCGTCCTCGTAGCTCGTGAAAAAGTTGAGCAGGATGTCGACCAAGAAAATGACGTCCACGATCACATCGATCACAAAGCTCACCCCGGACGTCTTCACCGAGAATCCGACCTTGATCGGCACCTCGAACATGACGAACGCCGTGCTAATTGCGATGGTGAAGTCCCACCAGTGTCGAAACGGCGAGTTGACAGATATCGTGAAGGGGTTGGCGCTGCGCTGCTGAATGTGTGCGAGCTGCGCGGCGTTGAGCACCATGACCTCCATGTCCACGAGCTCGGCGACCTTCGCTTGTCTCTTCTCCTCCGCTTCGTCGAGGTTGGTCTTGTCGAACACTTTCGTGATCGAGTGCGCGATGGTCGCAACACCCTCTGCAATTGACGACGCGCGCACCGGACGCTTCGAGAAGGAACCCTCGCCGGTCGACCCGAGAGTGCTCCTCGTTCCGTTTACCCCGCTGTCCGATGGCTCGGCGAGTGACGCGACACTGCTTTTCCGTCTCGATTGCTGTCGCGTGAGCTCCACCTCTGGTGACTTTGCTCGTGGTACTTCGGCAGTTTGCTCACGAACAGGCTCCGCCACCACCACGGTTGCGGCACCCACGCTATCTTCCTCGGTGTGCGGATGCACCTTTAGGCTCGAGGTGGTGCTGGGAGTCCGCCCGGTGCTCGAGGGGCTCAAAGTCGAAGTGCTCGCACTCTCACTTGCCGAGTACTGCAGGAGCTCAGAGCGGAGAATGTCGCTTGCTGTCGGTGACGAATTCTTCGTTGGCGAGTCGAAGATCGCCCGAAGCGCGACGAGAGCGGATGGGCGACGCTGCAGTGTGGACGGGCGTCTCTGCATCACAGACAACGGCGGTCGGTGGTGGGTCCCGCCACCACCACTTACTTGATTGGCTGGGACCGACGCGGACGCATTGATCAGGCGGTCGAGCTGCTCAACTTGCTGGAGAATCACCTCGTCGGACGGACCGATGTCAAAGACTCGCGACGAAGTGCGACTGGCGCTCTTCGGCTTCTCCGGTGATGCTTTCGCGGCTCTCATCAAGTCGCGCTCACTCATCGCTCCGCTCCAAGAGATCTTGAAGTCGCGAGCACCAGTGCCGCGGTGATCACTCTTGCGCAGACACAGTGCTGACGCCAGCTAGCATACTTCCGAGGTGTCGCGCTCGAGCGAAGGGAGGATGAACAGCCTCCTGCACGCGCGACCACCGAGCGTCGCTGGCGCTGGTTCGCGTATGGCGCTCGCTTGGGTCGCTATGAATACTACAACGCTGGTTTGACTAGTCGCGCAGCTGACAAACCTTCGTGTTCAATCGGTGAGCTCAGTCGGAATCCGAGTCGAAGTCGTCGTCGTCGTCGTACTTTGGCATTGGCGGTGGCGGGAGACCTGGGCGACCGACTGGCGGTGGGGGGAGTCCCTGCGGGGGCGGCGGTGATGCAGATGGCGCGCCGTTGGAAGCGGGAGGTGGAGGAGCTCCCGCGCCAGCATTCGGAGACGGACCTTCCGGGTCCATGCTACAAGAGAGCGACCAACACACAAGATTCGGACAAGAAATCGTCAGCTCAACGCATCCGAAACAACCAAGAATGCTCGTTGCACACGCACCTCAAGATGTCCAGCGTGACTCCGTCCATCATCAGCTTGTGCTGGATCACGCCGTCGGGCATGCCAAGCTTCCGCATCGTGAAGTACCTGCACACAAACACACGCAAGCGCAACCACCGTTGATTAGTCACGAGCGAGCCCCACCACCCCACCTCCAAACCGAAGGAGGCACTCACTTTGCGAACGCGGGGTCGTCCTTGAGCTTGAGGATGCCGGGCTGGGCTGGAAGCCTGTCGGCCTCGAACTCCTCTTCGTCGTCGCTCGAGCTCTCGTCGTGATCCGGCATCGGCGGCAGCGGCGGTCCGGTCGCAGGGAAGAGGTCCGGAGGCGGAGGGGGAGGGTGCGTCGGTGCCGAGAAGAGCGACTCTGCTCTTGAGCTCGTCGACGACTGCGTTTGGCAACGACGCGGAGTCTCTCTTGTCAGCTCCGTGCTTTGGTGGTTCGTCAGTACTGTACATGCATCGCGCACCGTTGGAGAAACCGGCGGCGGCGGTGGCGGGAACGGGAGTCCGATGTTCCCCGACGGTGGCTGCGGCGGACCGGGCGGCGGTGGGGGCGGCAACCCCGAGCTGCTCGCAGCTCCAACGTTCGCCGATGGCGACGGTCCTTCCGGATCCATACTGCATTGAGAGCACAAGAAGGACCACATCTCGTCAGCTACCAGCGCGGTCGGGACGCGACGGTCGGCACCACGCGCACCTGAGGACGCTCGGGTCCATGCCGTCGAGCATCAGCTTCTGCTCGATCACCGGGTCGGGGATGCCCAGCCGCCGCATTGTGAAGTATCTGCACACGTCACCACAACCAGTTAGCAGTCATCTCCCATTCACACACACGCCCACTGGACGTCGACCCACTTGGCGAAGACCGGGTCGTCCTTGAGCTTAAGCACCGGCGGCCCCTGCGCGCCGCTGTCGTCGCCGAAGAGTCCACCGGCGTCCAGTTCGCCCGCGGGCGCGAGCACGAGTGCGCTCGAGAGCTCTCCATTCTCGTCGTCGAACGACGGGAGTCCCGGGGGCGGCGGCGGCGGCGGCGGGAGCCCCCCGCCCACCACGAGTCGGGTCTCCGCCTCCTCCCCATCGTCATCGCCAAGAAGCGACGCGCTAGGCGGCGGAGGCGGCGGCGGCGGCACGAAGCCCGCGGCGCCAGCATCCGGCAGGTCCTGGCTATCGATGCCGAGGACCGCGCCGCCGCCGTCGCTGGGGGCGAGCGGCGCGTCGCCGCTGATGGCGCGCGCCGCGGCGTCCACCTGCGCGTCCGAGACCGCGAGGTCCGGGATGCTGTCGAGCTTGGCCTCGAGGATCGCGAGTAGGATCTCGACGCGCGTGAGCCCCGCGGAGACGCGCGCGAGCCGCGACTCACAGTCGCCGGCGAAGTGGTTGAGGAAGCGCGTGGTGTTGGCCACGAAGTTGGTCACGAGCAGCAACGTCTTGGCCGGCGGGATGCGCGGCAGCTGCGACAGGTCCACGGGCAGGTCCACGTCGTCGTCGTCGACAGCAGCGGCAGAAACGGCGGAGGCCGGCGGGGCCACCACGAGCGCCGTGGACGCCATCGCGGAGCTCCTGCTACTAGCGTCGATCGCAGGCGTCTCTGGCTCTCCTTGAACTGGGAGCGATCTGCATTCTTTGCAAGGCGATTACGCGTCCTGGTATTTGTGGTGACTGTTGTAACGTATCCTGTGAACTGAGTGCTTGCAAGAAAATGAGAACACTGTTTAAGTTGCCTTTCTGAATGATAACCTAGCGAATCGCATGCTCCGAACTGGTCATTAATCGAATCGAACTAGGCGATGCACTTCAAACCGCCAAACTGCGCGCCATTCCGCTTCGAGTGAATGCAGAGCTCACGAGGGATGACGCGCGACCCCGTGCGCGACTACTTCGCCGTCGACGCGGCGCCACGCGCTTCGGGGCCCGTGCCGCTCTCCGCGGTCTCCGGTGCCCCCGTCGCAGCTTCGCGGCCCTCACGCGCGGCTCGCGGCGCCAGTAACAGCAGCAGCAGCCGCTCGCTGGTGCCACCAGCGCTCACTGCGGCGATCACCAGTGGCAACGGCGGCGCTGGTCCCGTAGCCAAAGGCGCGCCGGCACCGCCGCCTCTCGGAGACCACCATAGCGACGCCGACATTAACGGCGCCGACGTCGACGTCGACGATGACCTGGAGAAGCTCGCGAACCGGCTCTGCAAGCACCGCGGGTGCACGCGGCGCATCCGCTCCAAGGGACTCTGCAAGGCGCACGGCGGCGGCAAGCGCTGCTCGGTGCAGGGCTGCGCGCGCAGCAGCCAGAGTCACGGGCTGTGCATCCGCCACGGCGGCGGCACGCGCTGCTCCGTGCCGGGCTGTGGCAAGGCGGCGCAGTCGAACGCACTCTGTAAGGCGCACGGCGGCGGCCTGCGCTGCCAGTTCGAGGGCTGCACCAAGGCGACGCAGGGCGGCGGGTACTGCCGCAACCACGGCGGCGGTCAGCGCTGCGGCCACGACGGCTGCGACAAAGGCGCGCAGCGCGGCGGCTACTGCGCGAGCCACGGCGGCACGCGCTTCTGCCACTTCCAGGACTGCACCAAGCAGGACCGCGGCGGTGGGCTCTGCGCCGAGCACGGCGGCGGCCGCCGCTGCGCCAGGGCGGCGTGCGACAAGCCCGCGCGCAAGCAGGGGCTCTGCCACACGCACGCCACGGTGCTGGAGCGCAGCGAGGGGCAGGCGGCGACAGGCTCCTCCCCAGCCGCCGCGTCACAGGTCAGCACCGCGCCGCCCGAGCCGCCGACCGAACTCTGAGCCGCCCGCCAGCGCCGCGCCGACCTGCCTGTTGCCAGAGACGGTAGGTGGGTGCGTGGCTCGCTGCTGTGGGTGGCTGGACGAAGGGATAGACATCATCGCAATACACCGTGTTCGCTGTGCGAGGGCTCTAGCTGTCGCTGTCTCCTGCACCCGACGACACTCGCGAACCGCGGAGGTCGAACGGGGCGACGGCGTTGCTGCTCTTCGGGGGGCCTCTCGCCGCCGGCTTCGCGCTGCCCACCCGGCTCGAATCGGCGACGCTCCTGCTGGAGGTGAGCGTGATGCGGTTGACGAGCTTCTTGGCGCTCCGAGTCAGTTCGGTGCTCGGCGCGGTCTCGCTGAGACGCGAGAGCTTCGGCAGGAGCATGAAGCCCATCACGAGCAGCGTGCAGATGAGGAACGCGCTCGAGAGGAACGTGTAGAACGGCGCGGCGGCCATGTCCACGAGGTACGCGAGCGGCAG
>JAASFS010000060.1:0-44992 GCA_023333865.1 Globisporangium perplexum | reverse complement strand
GCGCAGCGCACATGGCTGCAGGCGGGATGGCTCCACACGACGCCGTTCCGAGAGGTCTTCAGCGGTGGCTTCGTCTTCGAGTTCTCGACCGAGAACGCCAACTCGAAGGCGGATGCGCCGTACCCGTTCACCTCGTATGGCACACAGAACTACGGACTCGGGTACTACTCGCCGGAGAACTGCGACCACGCGAACGTCTCGTGCTCATACAACCCGATGCCGAACTACTACAACCTCTCGACGCAATACAATAGCACCGACACGGCCGACGAGACCTCGATGGTGGCATTCAAGCCCGACAGCGATCGCGCGTCGCCGCCGGCGTGTCCTTCCGGGTTCCCGAAACTCGCGGACGTCACGTGGGACGCCGACAGCACCGAGAGCCTCTCGTGTCCGAGCGCGCCATCCAGCTTCACGTGTCCGAGTCAGCAGTCGAGCGGTGTGTGGGCGGGGAGCAGCACCGCATCGGGCTCAGGCACTTCGGCGACAGGATCGACTGCAGGTGGCACGACGACCAGCGCGGCGACTCAGAGCTTGCTGGCGCTCCAGACCAGCGCGGTGGCTGCGATCGTGATCTCTGCTATCGCACCCATCCTCCTGTAGACACTGTGGCCAATGCCTCCGAGCAGCTTGGTGTGCTCTCCACCGACGGCTCCTTGAGCTGATGTGCCTCGTTGTATTAACCGTGAATGGCTGAGTGTCGCTGAGGTGCTAGTCGTGCGCTCTCTTTCTCTCTCTCTCTCTCTTTCCCTCTCTCGCATCAGAGTCTGGACGAGCTGACGGCTGTCTGGAAACACTCGATCATCTTCTTGATCGCCCAGTCCGGCGTCTCCGCTGTCACTGGGAGGTACACGAGGCTGGTCGCGAGTGCGGAAGAATTGCAAAGACGGCAGCGATGTCAGCCACAAGACACACGCACGCACACAGAGATCCCCTTGCATAACAGCCAGCAACGTCGACGTACTGCGTCATCAGATACTTCGCGTACGACGGATCGTGTTCGGGTCCGTTGGGGCTGCGCCGTTCCAGCAAGCGTTAGCGTGGCGCCACTCATTGGAGAGCAAGGCGAAGCAGTTCGTCGCACCTTGGGACATACGCCAGCTGCGTCGCGCCAGAGGTGACATCGAAACCCTGTTTCGGAAGCAACATCGTCGTGAGAACCTCCGGGTACAACGGCGAGCGGATCGAGCAGAGTCGGTGAACGCGAACCTTGTCGTTCATGTACTTGGCAACCTCCTTCGGGGACGGCACGACGACGGGGAACAACCAGTAGCAGTGCTCGTCGGCGTTGTTCGCAGGAATCTGTGGTCGAGCGAGCAAGTGGCCATCCAACTCTGTTGAACAGCGTGCGAGTGGAGAAGATCGGCATCACATTGGACGGAACGCACCTGGACGTTCGGGATCTTCTCGAGCGCTTCACGGAGCTGCTCACTCTTCTGCCTGCGCAGGTCATCGGCAGAGAGCAGAGCGTTGGCACTTGGTTTCACAGAAGATCAGGCGCGTTGAGCAGCTTTCGCGCACGGACGCACTTGCGCAGACCGATGTACGGGTCGTCGATCGTCGTCAGGCGGTGGTGCAGCAGTCCCAGCAGCGCCATCGAAGGGCGGAACTGGATGAGAGACACCAGCTCCCCGCCGCTGAAGCCGCGGATCGCTGACGTGATCACTTGGTCATGGTTCGCTGTCCACACGACGAGCCGTCGACAACGTGAGTAGCATACACGACGACGCCGACACCGACGCCATACACCACCACACAGGAGAGCCATGCAGCGGGCTCGCACCTCCGACAGCCCTGCAGGCGTGGAGGAAGAGCCCGTACACCGCCGGCGTCGTCACTCCGTGGAAGAAGCCGTACTTGAGCAGCCGCTTGAAGAAGAACACGTTCGTGCGCGCCGGGTACCGCTTCTCGCGGCGCTGCATCTCCTCCAGGAGCGCGCGGTTCTTGACGCGCAGCAGTGCACCGCCGAACGACGTCGCGATCTTGATCGTCCCGAAGCTGAACATCGACACGTCCGCGCGCCGCTCGCCCGTGTACTGCATCCCCGAGAACGCCTGCGCACAGTCCTGTGTGTGTGTGTGGCACCGAGTCGCGCTGCGTCAGCTCCTCTCTCTCTCTCCCTCTTGCTCTCGTTGCAGCACCTGTACTCCTCGCACCTCGATGACCAAGAGGTCGTGCTCGTCGGCAAAGTCGAGGATCGGGTCCATGGAGCAGCGCGAGCCGAAGACGTAGGTGACCAGCACCGCGCGCGTGTTGCTGGTCACCGCACGTCGGAGCTGCGCCGCGTCGACCGCGAGCGTCTGCGGGTCCAGGTCCACGGGCACGGCCACGAGTCCGTGGTAGCGCAGCAGGTAGAGCATGTCCGGGATCGTGATGGCGCTGCAGAGCACCTCGCTGCCCCGCGGGAGCTTGAGCGTCTGCAGCAGCAGGTCGAAGCCCGTGCTGCGCGTGCCGTTCAGAGCCACCGTGAGTGGTCGTCACCGCAGTCGCCGCTGGCGGAAGCAGCTGGGTCGACGCACCGCACGGAGAGCGCGACCATCGAGTGCCCCGAGGGGTCCCAGTGCTGCGTGAGGCGGCGCTCGCAGGCCGCGCGCTCGCTCTCGCGCAGCGCGAAGCACGCGCGCAGCCCCGCGGCTACGTCGCCGTACGTCACGTCGAGCTTCTTGCGCGGGAAAATGGCCCACGGTGCCGCGGCGGACAGCGGCTCCATCGCGCCTGCCATTCCCCGCGCGTTCGGTCAGCTACTGCGGGGGGTCCCCATGCGCCATAGCGAAGAGCGCGCTACGCACCGAAGGGCTTGAGCGCCGTCGCCATGCTTCTTCCGATTGTGACGTTGCGGTCGCTATATTTCGTACTTAATTGAGATACATACTGAACGCAAGTCCAGCGAAGCGCTCAGCACCTTTTGTTGACGCTTTTCAACACTGTCACGACAGAGTTGGGGATGGCAGGCAGACTTGGAACACGCTCAGCACACGAGCGTCTGCGAGAGCTGTGTGACCTCCGAGCGGTTCAGCAGCAGCGGCACCACGGGGAGCGTCTTGCCGGCGGTGCGCGCGCCGAGCGTCACGCGGCCCAGCAGCAGCGCCGGACGCTCCATCTCGGGCGGCTGCCACCCGAACACGCTCTCGCCGCGGTCGATCGCGCGCGCGACGTCTTCGCCCCACCCGTCCTCGCGCATTGCCGCGCCGACCTGCGCGCGCAGCTCGGCCAGCGACTTCCGCGCCGTCGCCTCCGCGAGCTTCGACGACACGAGCGCGCTGTGCGCCGCGCTCGAGGACTCGTGCTGCGTCAGATCCACGAGGCGAGGCATCGACCGCGCCGCCTTCACCTGCGTCGAGAACCTAGCGACCTTCTTCAGCGAGCTTGCGAGACGCTCCGACGCCGACGACGCGCCGCCTGCTGCTGCTGCTGCCGAATGGGCCGTGTCCGGGCCGAGAATGCGGTCCAGCCGCTCCTTCGCCAGCGTCCCGCGCACACGGCGCAGATCGCTGTTGAGTTGCTCGAACGCGCGCCGGAACGCCTCCGCGTCGCCGTGGCTCAGCCCAGACGTCTTGCCGCGGCTGCTGGCGCTCAGCGCCGCCGCGCCGGCGTCGCTCGAGCGTTTCAGTTGCTTGCGCAGCTCGCGATTCAGCGCGTCGAGCGCCGCCTTCTCCTTGTGCGACTCGTCCAGCGTGGACGCGAACTGCTCGCGCTCCTTCATCAGCTGCTCCTCCAGCTGCATCTTCTCGGTCGCCGTCTGGGAGATGTTCTCCGTCAGGCGGAGCGCCTCGCTCTCCAGCTTCTGCAGCACGACGCGGTACTGGCTATCCGAGCGCTCGAGCTCGCGGATGCGGCTCTGCAGAGCCTGGCACACCTCGTTGAGCTCGTGCAGGCTGCCGCGGAGAGTGGATGCGTTGAGCAGCTCCGAGTGGATCGCCTGCGCTCGGATCCGCCACTGCGGACGCCCCTCCGGCGCGTCACCGCGGTTCCGAGAGCGAGCTGCGACCGCGTCTGTGAACGCGCCGCGACACACGAGCTTGAACAGTGAGACGATCTTGTCCTTCAGTGACGCCACCAAGCCCTGCAGCGACTCCTGCGAGAACGACACCAGCACATCTGCAGCCTCCTCCTGCAGCCGACCGAACGAGAGCTGGTCTTCCAGCAGCATCCAGATGCTCTGGCTCTCCGACGCGTACGCGTGGATCAGCTCCACGACATCACCACCCACCGCCACGACTCCGTCCAAATCCTCGTCGGACGGCGCGAGGTCGATCTCCGCCCGGCGGTGGAAGTGCTGGCTTGTCGTTGCGAGCACCACCAACTCCTCCACCAGCGTGTCGATGACAGGCACAAGCTTCGCGCGCAGATCCTCACGCGCGTCGTTCTCGGAGCTCGCCAGGAACATCTTCACGGAGCGCGCAAACGTGATCATCACCGCCACTGAAAGCGACAGCGACAGCACGCTCTTCCGAGCGCGGAGCTTCACCACCGCGCAGCGGAGCGGGAACCCTTCCGATGTCGGAACACTCGACGATCGGCTGCTGCGCCACTCGTCCAGTGTTGTCACGAGTCGGTCGTACACAGTCGTCTCGCCCGAGCCGGACGCGAGAAGGGTGCCATCTGCGAACGCCGCGAGTCCGCTGTCGAGCGCAGATTCGAGGACCCCCACCTGCGGGACGTCCAGCTGCGTGCATCCGTGCGCAAACTCCTCCTCGGTCGTCAGGTGGCACTCGAGCATGAACAGGTCCTCCTTCGCCTGGCATGACACCGCTGCCAGCTTCTCGCCAAGCAGCATCTGTTGGATCGAGCGCGCCGACTCGAGCAGGTTCATGCCGCCGCTGCCGTCCTTCGCGTCCTGCTGGAACACCAGCTCCACGTCCTTCTGCAGATACTGGACGAGCACGTCCGCTTTCCCAGCGATGCGTCCCAAGCGGAGGCGAACGCGGAGCATCTTCTGGTCCATCTCGGACAGGATCGCGCTCGGGATAATGGCGCGGAAGAACGCGTTCTCCAGACTCGCCTGCTCCGCGTTGATCTTGTGCTTCGCGGCTTCCGCCTCGTGCTCGCGCGCAGCTGCCGCGAGCACGCGCAGACTCATGGTCTGGTTCAGCGCAGAGTGCGTCGCCCCCTTGAGCGTCTCCAGCTCGCCGCTCTCCATGCGCAGCTTCGCCTTCAGCTGGTTGATCTCCTCGCGGTGGGCGTGCGCGAGGTCGCGGAAGCGCGCGATCGTGCGGTCTTTGTCCTCAATCACCGTCTTCTGGTCGGCGATCCCTTGCTTGGACTCGTGCAGACCCGCTCGCTGGGACTCGATCTCGGCGCGGAGCTCTTCCTCATACTCGGCGTGCTGGTGCTCCATCTCCTCCGCCATCTCCTTGAGCGACTCGAGCGAGATTACAGTCGCCTCGAGATCCGCGACCTTCTCCCCCAGTGACAGGTTCTTTTCCGTCAAGTCTTCCACCATGCTCTCGTATGCGTTCGCGAGGTCGAGCAACTCCTTCAGCTCCTCGACCTCCGCCTCCAGCGCGCTTCGCTTCGTCGTCTGTGAGATGCACGCAAGCAAGGGATCGACGTCAGCTCTGACACCACCTCCTCATCCGTCTTCCCTAGCAACCCACGACGCACCAGCTGCTCCACTTCCTCGCGCAGCGCGACCAACTCCGTGTGCTCGCGCTGGTGCTGGCGCAGCTTCTTGTTCAGCTCCGCCTTCTCCTCAGACGAGCGCTCATGGAGCGCCTTGACGGCGGCGCGCAGCTTCCGGTTCTCCTCCGCCAGCTCCTCTGACGACACACCGCCACTCTCCGAGCGCTCCGGAGCGGCAGCCGCGAGCGCCACTGACGCCTTTAGCTTCTCGATCTCCTCCGCGCACTCCTCCACGCGCTCTTCCGCGATCTCCTTGTCCATCTCGAGCGTCTCCTTCTCGAGCGCCATCATCTCGATCATCTCCTGGAGCTCGGCGTTCTGGGCCTCGAGCGTCTCGATCTTGCGCGCGCCAGTGCTCTGCTTCGCAAGCGCGTGCGCCACCTCCTCGGCCTTCTTCTGCTCGGTGGCAGTGAACTGCGCGATGCGGAGCTTCTGCTGCGCCACCTCCGCCTCCAGAGACTTGATCTCCGTCGCCTGCGTCGCGTTCTCGACGCGCAGCTCGCCCACTTGCTCGTCGCGATCCGCCTCGAGCTGCGCGATGTGGTCCTCGAGCTCCGCGCGGACGCTGCGGACGTGCTCCTCCGCCTCGTGCTTCACGGCGTCGATCTTCTCGAGCAGCTCCGCTTCCAGCGCCGCGACAGACGCCTCGCGCTCGTCCACCTCCATGGGCTCGGCGGCGGCGGCGGCGGCGACGTCAGTGTGCTCGCGGTTGCTGCTGTCGTCGTCGCCCCCCGCACCCATAACTTCATCCTCTGCAAGTGCAGCAGCTTCCAGTTCCGCCGCCTTCGCCTCGCGCGCAGCGTCCCGCATGACCGCGAGGCTCTGCTTGAGCTGCTCGACGCTCCGGTTCCTCTGTTCGAGCTCCGCCTCGAGCTTCGCGATCCGCGCTCTCGCATCCGCGAGCTGCTCGTCCGCCGCGCTGGTCGCCGCCGCCGCCGTCGGCACGCGTGAGATCGACGCCGTGCGCCGTGCGTTCCCGTCCAGCGACAAGCGTGACGACGACGGCGCCGCCGCCGCCGCCGCCGACACCCCGGAGGCGGAGGCGGTGGAGGAGGATGCCGCCGGCTTCCTCGCCGCACCGCTCGAGCTGCTCGGCGGCGTCGCGAACGACCCGGAGCGCGAAAACATTGCGGACGCCCCAGGCGCCGCCGCTGGCGGCCGCAGCTGCGATGACGTCGCCGTCGTCGTCGCCCCCACGCCCGACGTGCGGCGGTCGCGCATCTGCTGCAGGCGACTCGCCGCTGATCCGGGTCGCGAGAGCACCGCTTTGATCTGGTGACGCTCCCCCCGCCCAATCCACAGAACTACGTCAACTGCTGCGCGCGCGCCTCGCACGAGAAGCACACGAGAAGCACGCAGGTACAACACGCACCTGCGCCTTCTTGCAGAAGAGCCCGTGGTTCTCCGCGCACTCGAAGTAGACGCGGCCGTTGAGCGCGCCGTTGTTCTTGCCCTCCGGGCGCTCGAGCTCCAGGCCAACCCACTCGCCGTCCGCGAAGTCCACGGGGCCCACGAAGCGCACGACGCCCGACTTCCCGGCCGCGAACGACACCACGCACCCAACCTCAACGTCCATCTTGCTAGATTGAAGAGTGCGAAAATGGAGGGAGCGGACGATAATTAAGCTGGATCGTGTGAGACTTGCAAGCTGCGGCAGGAAGCGGGCGGTGCCATGGCACTGTCCAGTTCTTTCCGAGACCAGCGGTCTTGGACACAGAGGACTCTACCTCAAAGGAGCGACTATGGCGGGAGCCAAATGGGCATGCTACAACCCGATGGCTAGGATCACACGTTTTAGTGCCACTCCATCCTCGACTCACCATGATCATGGATCCTTGGTTCCCGTGATGATAGTACTGCGGAGGTCGGAGACGACGGGAAGCGTAGGTGTACGAAGATCTCGAGTGGTGCTGCGGTGAGCACCTCGACTGCCGTGAGAATGACGGCGTGGTGGAACATGGCAGCAATGTGGCCAACCTGGACAATTTCAAGTTACACCAACACCATGTCGAGCGCGTTCTGCATGGCTGAGTTCTACCTACCGAGACACGGCGTTCCGCCACGGAGATCGAGGCGCGTGGTTCAGCGGCTGGTTTGAGTGCGCGCTGTAAGCGAGTGAGAGTGTGGGCAGTAAGCAGGGCGAGAGAGAGAGAGAGAGAGAGAGGTCGCTGGCTACGAACTACCGTTCTTTGCCGTACGTGAAAGGAGATCACCACGGTCCACGGACTTGAAAACTACCTGAACACGACCACGAACACGAACCACGTCAAGTGGGCTTGAGCAACGGTACGAGAGCGGTATGAACTCGTTCGTCGTCGCTCTCCTTCACTTGGTGACCCTTCTGTCTGCTGATCCGGCGCCACGAAGCGGGCGGCGTCCAACAGGAGATCGAGAGTCGAGAGAGCTTCAGCAGGCTCGATGACCTGAACTCGCTGTTCGAAAGGTATCGTGCTTTCAAACAAGCTCAGCCATTTTTTACGAAGCTGTAAAAAGTCCTCAGCTCGTAAAAAAGCGTCTTCCAAGGTCGAAACCCAGCACAGAGAAGCCAGCCAGAGCGAGGTAAGGCGGCGTCGGCGGCGTGCGCGCGCGTGACGTCCTCACTGCCGCACGGACGCCTGGTGCGCGCCTCCCCTCCTCCCTCTGTGACAGCGCCGCTCACGCTCTCTTTTCACCTCTCTTGCGCCGCGCGAGCAGCGCTTCCTCGGAACGACCACCACTCCTCGCTCAATGCAAACGATGGGCACGACGACTCAACTCGGAGGGTCGGTGCTGTCGGCGGGGCCGACTGGGAACGGGTTAGTGGACAAGTACGCTCTCTAGCGACAGCGACCACATAGAGGCTGTGATAGTGAGCTGCGACTGCTTCCGCGCGACACGACCACCGGCACTCACTCACTCCTCACCATGGCGACAGTGTGACGTACGGCAAGCTGCCGCCGCTCAACCCGGACGACCTGAAGCTGCCGCCGCCGCCGCCGTCGGCCGCCGACAAAGTGCGCTCGGAGGACGCGATCTCGCTGCGCGAGGTGTGGGAGGAGATCAAGGCCAAGACCAAGGAGATGTGCGTGCGACGGGGGACAGCAGCGCGAGCGCGGGCGGCGCTGACGACGAGCGTGTGATGGTGTTGGTGTTGCCGCAGGATCCTGGGCTCGTCGGTGTCGGGGCTGCTGTCGGTCATGCGCGGCTTCAACCTGGCGTTCGCCGGCGGCATGATCGCGCTCGCGATCGTGCAGATCATCGACTCGGACTCGGCGTTCAAGGTCATGGCGGACGCGCTCTCGGTCATCTACACGATGTGCGTCGCGGGTCCAAGCGAGGCCGCTGCGAGCGTGTGCTAACGCTGGTGTGTGGCACCCTGGCGCGCAGCTTCTTCGCGCTGCTGCTGATCGGCTACGAGCTGCGGACACAGGCGGTGGACGAGCTCCTCCGCGGGAGCTTCGGGTTCATGTACAGCCCATGGGGTCGCTGCCTCTTCCTGAGCATGTGCGTTGGCTGTCGGGTCTGCTGGAAGGGCACACGCGTGCGTGAGTGTGAGAGAGTTGGGTGGAATGGCTCACGACCCGCTGCTTCCCGTCTCGCCGCACCCGCAGGATCTCCATCTTCCCGTTCGGCATGGTCGGCGTGTACGGCGTGCTGGTGTCGCTCGCGGGCTTCACGAACGCCTACTTCAACTACTACGTGATCATGAAGCACCCGTCGTTCACGCGCGGCGTGCCGGATTACGTGCCGCCCGACGCGACGCCGGCGGCCACGAACACGACCGTGTAGCGTGCGGCGGAGGCGCGAGTTCGCTCCAGCCGTCGTCCGCGCCGCTCGTCCGGGAGCTGCAGGAACCGGATCTTCGCGGATGAGTGCGCGCCGAGGTCTCCGGAGCTCTCCGCGCGCATGACGGACACGTGACGGACGGACGTGCATGTTCTCTCTTCCTAATAAGCGCTTTGTGTATGGATGCGATGACGTCGCCATGGTCGAATAGCGTACAGTTGCGTTAAAGTACGATCGATGCCCAAGACCAGCAGCAGCAGCATGGCCGGCGGCGACAACACCAACGACGTCTGCGAGCGGCTCTGCAAGGCGCAGGCGTGCGCGATCCAGTTCTGCCTGCAGCGCAGCGGCTACCAGGAGCGCAAGTGCGCCGCCACGATCCAGCGCTACTTCGAGTGCTGCGAGGCGGCCAAGCGCTCCCAGCAGCCGCCGCCCTGAGCATCTCGACTCCGCGCAGAGGTCAGACGCGCGAGAGCGCTGGGGGCGGCGGCGGCGTGGCGAGCGACTGGTGCAACTGCACAAGGGTGTAGAGCACGTGCGAGCTGCTGAGCAGCAGGACGCTGGGGCGGACGGGCGGAGAGGTGCGCGTCAGTAACACCCGCTCGAATGCCACGCGACCGCCGGTCGTTGCCACGCACCTCGCGAGCTCCCACGAGAGCAGCGCGACCGCCGAGAGCGCCACTTGCGTCAGCAGTAGCAGACTCTGCGCAGCGACGAGCGCGGCGACGCGGACGCTCGCGTGCTGCAGCAGACTCGCGGAGAGCGAAAGCGGCGCCGCACTGGAGTCGCCCTCGCGGCTCTCAGCAGGAGCCTCCGACGGCTGCCGCTTGCTGCTCTTCGCCGGCTTGTGCGGCTGCGGCTGCTCGACCAGCACACGCGCGCGAGGCTCAGCGACAGCCCGCGTCGCCTCCAGCTGCAGCAGCCTACCAACCTGTGTCTCCTCCTCCGACTCGGCGGCGCGCCGCAGCTCCGCCACGAGCGCTCGCCCGCGCCGCTGACTCCACTGCGCCGTCGACGCGCCGTGCGGAGCCGCCGAGCGCGCCACGACCTTCGCGGCGAGCAGCGCGGCCGTGTGCACCGAGCAGCTCACTGCCGTCAGCGCGAACGCGACGCGGTCGTAGACGAGGAACTCGCGCTGCACACGCTCGGGATCACGGACACCGCCACGCTCATCAGCTCCGCTGATCTCAGCGCCTCGGTCAACGGAGAGAGGCAGCCGCCACGCACATGAGTGTAGAGCACCGAGAAGACCGACGTGAGGATTGGCGCTTCCACCGCCGCGAGCGCCACCTGCGGCCACGTCAGCTGCGCGTCTGCGAGGTGCAGCAGCACGACGCCCGCCGCGTCCAGCAAGTATATCGGCAGCAGCAGCAGCAGGTGCTCCTTGCGGCGCTGCGGTGCGCCGGAGACGCGCAGGAACGCGAGCTGCAGCGCCGCGCCGCCCGCCGCGAGCGCGACGCGCCAGAGCACGCTCTTCTCCCGCTCGCGGCGCAAGATCGGCAGCGGCTCACCGCAGCCCCATGTCGCCAGGCAAGCGCGGCCGAGCCACAGCGCCGTCCAGAGCAGCAGCAGCGCCTGCTCCCGCGTCACAGACTGATCCCCACATCGTGCGGTCGTCAGGACGCCGAGCGCCTTCCTTGCGAATGCGACAACTCAAAAGGACAACACGCGGCGGCGCGCACCTCGTCGTAGAGCAGCGCGTGCTGCACGAGCAGCAGCGCCACATTGTGCAGCCAGAGCGTGCGCTCGAGCGCCGCCGGCAGCGCGAGCACGTCCGCCGCCAACGCGCTGAAGCGCCGCTGCAGTGGCGCGCTGCCGTCCGCGCTCGGCGGCTCCGTGGCTGGTGGCGGCGGCGCATTCGCAGCTGGAGCAGCAGGGGCGGCGAGTGCTCGCTGCTTCCTCTTGGTCATGGCCCTTGGATCTGTCGCTAGGGTTTGGAGCATTCGTTAGGGCTTAGACTCTGTCTAGGGTTTTAACTTCACGGTATGTGGCATTTTTCATTTTGACTGACAACCAAACTGGAGATGAGGGTGATCGCTCCGCTGCTGCGCCGCGCCGTGCGCCGCGTGACGTCGACGCCGACGCGTCAGCTGGCGGCCGCGGTGTCGCTGCCGACGCGCGCGGCTCCGGCTGCGCAGCTGCTGCCTCTACAGCAGCTGACGCCGCCGCTTTCGTCGCAAGCGGCGCGCGCGTTTTCGACCGGCGGCGCGCCGGTGCCGCCGCCAATCGACGCGGAGGAGGAGAACCGCTTCCTGGAGCTCGCGGACACGACGCTGCACGACATCCTCTCGTGGCTCGACGGCATCGAGGAGATGCTCGAGGAGTCGGACATCTCGCTCGCGGTACGTGCTTGCGCGGGCGTCCCAGTTCGTGTTAAGCGAAGTGAGTGGCTCACGGCGCACGCGCGCAGCAAGGAGTGCTCAAGATCGACCTCGGCGAAGTCGGCACGTGGGTCCTCAACCGGCAGATCCCGAACCGCCAGCTCTGGTGGTCGTCGCCGATCAGGTGCGTGAGGCTGTTCCTATCTGCCACTCTACCACTCTGCTCGCTAACGCTCAGCGTCGCTCGCCTGTGTCCAGCGGCCCGCGCCGCTACGAGTTCAACGCCGCCAGCGGCACGTGGCTCAACACGCGCGACGGCTCGGAGCTCATGGAGCTGCTGCGCGCCGAGATCCTCGAGGCCACCGGCATTGAGATTTACGACTAAACACGCGCGCCACACGCCTCCCTCCCTGCTGCTGGCAGCCTTCGCTCGCTCGCGCGCCGTCGTCGTCGTCGGCGCCGGCTTGTCGGCTCGGCCTGGGCGACGACGGCCGGCGCGTCTATTCCTCATCGCCGGCGTCCGCGTCCGCAAGCGCTTCCCTCCTTTGGTCCACCTCGTGCCGCTCGTTCATGTAGTTCTGCGACACACGCACGCACACACACACACACACTCACACGCGTCAGTTCGCCGCGACGCGAGAGCTCCCGAGACACCCGCGCTTCTCGCAACGCACCGCGAGAAGTACGCCGCGCGTGTGCTCCGTCGTCGTGTCGAGCTCGCTCGAGGCGAGCAAGCCCCGCCGCCGCGCCTCCTCCTCCTCCCACTCGGCGATCGCGCGGTCCCGTAGATCGAAGATGTGCTCGCGGCGCCGCTTCTCGTTCTCGCGCTCCGCCAGCTGTGCGTACGACTCTTTCTCCTGCACCCAAGAGCGGAGCCGGTCGGTCGAGCGCACTCGTCAGTCGACACGCAGGCCTCACGCACACACACGCATCCGCCCGCCGCGCACCTCGTCCGTCATCCGGCGCCACATGTCGCCCATGATCTTCCTCGACTCGGCCGCCGACCGCCGCGGCTTGGCCTTGCTGAACGACTCCTTCTGCACTTGGCAGTACATGATGAACGCGTTGAGCGGCCGCCGCATGCGCGCGTCCTTCGGCGGCTTCGGCGCCGCCGTCGCCCGCTTCGCCTGCGCGTGGCCGTTGTGCGCCGCGGCTGCTGCGAGCGGCGGCGGGAGCTGCGGCTTCTTCATCGACGTCGGACTGCAGCAACAGCAGCAGGAGAGGTGTCAGGACACGCACGGGGTCTCGCAGGTGCACGCGGCATCGCAGGCGCACCGTCGAGCAGAAGCAAGGCGAGAGGAGAGGAACTGGCGCTCCTCCTTCGAGAGCTCGCTCAGCACAGGCTGCCAGATCACTGCCGGTCACCAAGAGCAGCATGCACACCGCCCGTCAGCCAACCCAAGCCACAGCACTCGCTCGCAACCACCGCCGCCGTCACGACAGCGTACTGGCGTCCTCCTTGTCGCGCTCGACCTCGTCAACAGGTGGCAGCACGTCGATGTAGCCGCTCGGCGCTGTTGCTGTCCGCGACGCGAGTTTGCCCTTCGTCGGGTCGTTCCCGAGCCACCGGTGCGCGTGCAGCGCTCGCCGGTACGCGGCCACTTGCTCGCATATAGAGAACACGATCGCGCTCTCGAACTGTGGCGCGAGCTTTAGGTCCAAGCAGAGCTGCGCGTGTGACGCGCGCCGCAGCGTGTGAGAACACTGGAGCGTAGTGGATCGATCCGCCAATCCACCGCAGCGACGCGCACCGTGCTCGCGAACGCTTGGACGTCCGCGAACTCGCGGCTGATGTCCCACTCGAACTGGTCGCGGAGCTGCAGCAAGCCCCGCGCGATCGCGAGCGTCAGCGTGCTGGAACCGACGCGCACCTGCACTCCACGCAGCGATGGCTCTCGCGAACGCACCGCGAACCCGTCGACAATGAGATCCAAGTAGATCGGATGCAGACTCTCCGGCACACTCGCGTCCGCGGCGACGAACGCTGTGAACGTGGTGAGCTGGCGGCGCACGGACTCGGCGATGGCGTCCTGCACGCTCTCGCCGAAGCGCTCGTCGCGCGCTATCTGCTCGGCGACGGCTTCTGGAGAGATGGCGGAGGACGAGCTGCGAGACGAGCACACGGCGCGTGAGCTGGCGATGCCACAAGAGCGCGTGCCGCCACGCTCACGCACAGGTTGAGTAGCAGCGTGTCCTGGAAGCGCGTCCCGTTCACATCGACGTCGACGCGCACCGGACAGACGACGTCGACGGGGGTCTTGGCGCGCGCCGGCGCCGCCACGTCGGACGCCAGCTGCTTGGACTCGACGCGCCGCTTGCGCTTGCGGTTCGTCGGCGACGAAGATGCTGTCGAAGACGCCGGCGCCGGGTTGGCGCTCAACGGGTGCTGCGCGTCGCTCGCGATGACGCTCTTCGCGTCACTCGCGTGGCGCGAGAACTGCGCTGGCACGCACGTGCGCCGCGCGAGCGAGCGCACCGGCGCCAGCGGCTTGGGCGGCGCGGTCGCGAGCTTCTGGCGCGCGAACACCACGCGGTAGCGCTCCAGCAGGCTCTCGACTGCGCGGTCGGCGCGCTGTACACGTCATCAGTCAGTTTGCACAGACACTTGGTCAGTCTGCTCAGCAGCGGCGAGGAGGCGACAGGTGTGAAGCTGAGCCACGCACGTCGAGCGTCAGCGCCGGTGCCGGCCGGCGGTTCGCCAAATACGCGCGCAACTGCTCGGGCGGCCACTGGAGCTGCTTCGCCACGGCGTCGGCGCCGAGCGCGTGGCGCTGCATGAGGCGCGCGAGGCGGTCGGCGGGCGAATGTGACATGCCGTCCGCCGCCGCTGCTGCTGCAGCGTGGGGGCTGGCCGCGTGGCCGCCGCCGCCGCCGCCGCCGCTCGAGCTCATGACCAGGCGATCGCTCGCGCCGCCGCTTGTTTGTTGGGAACACCGAACGGGGGCGAGCGACTGTTTTTGGTAATTTCGTACACTCACGAGTTCAGATTGGTTTTATTGCAATGATTGAGAGTCATATCTGCAATGTTTGCGGTGTTCGATGCCGGTCGTTGGCGCGCAGATTTGAATTTGGGCATGCGATTGACTGTGTGTCCATTGACGGCGGGACCTTCGCGCTGAGAGAGCTAAGGCGTCTCGAAGACGTTGAGCGCCGCGCGGCTCGGTGCGAGCGCGTCGGCGCTCCGGCGACGGATGCCCGGCGCGCGCTTCGTTGCCTGCTCACCGCTCGCCGAGATCGTGTTGTCCTCCTGGTCGCTGCTGTGAGCGTCGGCGGTCGTCTGTTGCACCTGCTCGCGCAGCCGCTGTCGAGAGAGCGCGAGCCGGTGGCCGCGCGAGAGGCACACGAAGGGCGAGCGGGGCGAGCCGAGCACGTCGACCGAGAGCACGGGGACGAGCGCGTTGCGGCGTCGCTGCGAGAAGCGCTGGCGGAAGGACGTCGTGTCGCTTTCCGCGAGTCCTGCGGCGCTAGGCGCGGATGTCTGGCTGTAGCGCGTCGTCTGGCTGGCGACACTGGTGGCGGCTGGTCTCGGAGGCGAGTCGGGGATGTGGAAGCCCATCGTCGATCGAGTTGACGCGGAAGAACGAGGGAGGAGGGGTGTACTGCGCGCGCGTCTGCTGCTGCTGCTGCTGGATGTGGTTGCGCGCGCGCGAGTGGAGGCTGCGCCGGTGGCTGGTTGGCTGCCTGTGGACTGCGTGTCGAGTCGGCGAGTGCCATCGAGCGAGAAAGGCACCCAGGCTGAGCTGCCAAGGCCGAGCGAGCGAGCGAGCGAGCGAGAGAGAAGGAGGGACTGTCATAGGGTAGCGGACGCGGAAAGGACGTCATCGCCGCTCTCCCGTTGACGCTGCCAAGGTTGGCGAGACTGCTGCTCTGTGCTGCACGGCTTGTTTGTGGCAGAGTGTCCACATGCCATCTGGAGATTGTCCACATGCCCACCTTCGCGTTCAAGTACGATTCGCATCTAGTCAAGCGCATACTGTGGCTGATTCATGTCACTAATTGAACGGTTGAGGTCATTCTTTCGTCGAGCATTCAAAATTACAAAAGTCGCCACAATGGACGAGCTGCTCGAGGCGACTGCCGTCTCCGTCTCCGTCTCCGTCTCAGGTGATGCCGCCGGCGTCGGCAGCAATGGTAAGCGCACAAGCGCCGCTAGCAGCAGCAGCAGCCGAAGCCGAGCAGAGGAGGCGGCGGGCGCCAAGTCGCGTCAGCTGCACGCAGATGAGGATGCAGACGAGAGCGACTCGGAGGGCGGCGGAGGCGGAGGCGGCGGCGGCGGTGAGAGCGAGGTCGGGAGCGAGGTGGACGACGACGACAACGAGGTGGACGATGACGGCGATGGCGGTGACGACGGCGACGACTCGGAGCCGAAGCAGCCGACGCGCAAGCGCCGGGCGGAAGAAGGCGACGAAGACGACGAGCACGAGGACGACACGCACGCGCCGCCGCAGAGCGCGACCGGCCGCACCAAGCGCGTGCGCAAGTCAACGGCGGAGAAGCGCGCGATCCTGCAGTTCCTGGAGGCGGGCGGCACGCACGCGGCCGCGGCGGAGAAGTTCGGTCTCTCGCGCACGGCGGTGACCAAGATGGCGAAAGAGCGCGAGGCGATCCTGAGCCAGGGACTGCAGGCGTCGCCGCTCTTCGTCGCAGCATCGGAGGGAGCGGCTGCACCGCTGGACGCGGGGCTGCTGGCGGCGATCGCGGAGGCGCCGGCCGGGAGCAGCACCAGCGCCGCGCTGCTCGACGCCGGGTTCGCTACTGACGCCAGCGAGCTGAAGCAGGAGCGCGAGAGCGGCGCGTCGTCGCCGCTGTCCGCGGGCGTGAGCCGCCGGGGGCGGCGCGTGCGCAAGACGAACGAGGAGAAGCTCGAGATCCTGGCGTTCGTGGAGCAGGGCGGGTCGCAAGGCGCGGCGGCGGAGAAGTTCGGTGTCTCACGCACCGCCGTGACGAAGATGGTGAAGGAGAAGGAGGCGATCTCGGCGCAGGCGCAGTCCGGGAGCACGACCCACCGCAAGGTGCTGCAGTACCAGCACAAGCTGTCGATCATCGAGGACATGCTGTTCAAGTGGCAGGTGCAGGCGGAGTTCGCGGCACCGAGCCTCAAGGTCACGGGCGAGCTGCTACAGAGCAAGGCGATGGAGTTCCGGAACAAGGTGCTGAACGACTATAGCGCCGACCTCCCGGACGACGTCGTGCTCTCGCTCACGGACTTCAAGGCCTCGAACGGCTGGCTGCACCGCTACACGCAGCGCCGGAACGTCCGGTCGCTCGCCAAGCACGAGCACCCGAGCGCCGCGGTGGACCCGGCGCACGCGGACAAGCGCATGGAGCGGATCCGGAAGCAGCTCGCGCTCGCGCAGGTGCCGCTGCAGTGCATCTGGAACCTCGACGAGTGTGTGGTGCGCCACCGCACGACGACATCCCGACTCGACGCACCGGTGAACCTTGACCCGCGCAGCCAGGAGAAGCTGACGGTGACATTCACCGTGAGCGCGGCAGGTGAGAAGCTGAGCTTGCAAGCCATCGGCGCCGCGAGCGAGCCAGCGTCCTTGAAGCTTGTCGACCCCGCGGCCACGCTCGGCGTCTCGTACCACGGCCAGCGCAAGGCGTGCCAGGACTCGTCGACGGTCGTGCACTTGGTGAACGCGATGAACCAGGAGGCGCGGTCTCGGAAGCAGGTGTGGTTCGTCCTGCTCGACAACTGTCCGTCCCACATGGCAGCGGCGAGCGTCCTAGACCCGAGCGGGTCGTACGAGGCGGGCTTCAAGGTGGATGCCGTCGTGCTCGTCGTGCTGCCGCCGAGCAGCGTGGCCAGTGCGCAGCCGCTCCAGCTCGGCGTCATCCGGTCGTTCAAGGTCGCGTTCCGGCGCGAGATGCTGCGCACACTGCTTCATGAGTTCGCGGTGTGGGAGTCCGCGCAGCAGGCTGCGTCACCAACAAGTGCGGCGAAGCAGCCGCGAGCCGGCGGCGCGCCGTTCGACGTGCACGCGTTCACACACACGCGGAACGCGCTGCAGTGGCTGCAGAGTGCGTGGAGCTCGACGAGCGCGTCGTCGATCCGCCAGGCGTGGGCCAAATCCAACTACCTCCCGGCGCATCTGCTCCCGGAGCTCAGCGACGACATGGCTCGGCCGCTCGATAGCACGGCGTACGCCGAGCTTGCGGACGTGCTCCCACTGCTCGCGGCCAAACCGGCGCTGCTATCGGCACTCGGGCTCGCGAGCGCGGGCGAGGCGGACTACGTGGCGATGGAGCTCATCAAGCTCGACGACCCGGAGGCGCCGGGGTTGGCGAGCGTCGACGTGAACGACGACGAGATCGTGATGGAGAGTCTGTCGGCGCAGGGTCTGATCCGCGAGGTGCCGCGCGCCACGCCGGGGCTGCTGCTCGAGGCAACGCCCGACATCGCGAACGTCAGCGACGCGTGCGTGACGGTCGAGAAGCTACTGCGCTTCCTTGATCGGAGCAGCAGCGAGCACGTGCTGCCCGTGACCGACCGGCGTGCGGGCCGCGTGAGTCTACTGGCGCTGCACCGGATACTCTTGAAGGCGCGCGCGAAGGAGCGCTCTGGCGCCGCGTATACCGTGTAGCCCTCGGCGGCCGGGCAGGAGCTTGAAGAAGAACGCGAGCCGCACCATGAGCTCTTCTAGATAGACCTAGAAGAGTCAGTATTCAGAGACGCCGAAGATCGCAGCCGCTGCACGTCGTGTGAAGTGATCTTCCTTCATCATACCGTGAGTGTCGTGTGCCTCGGTGTCTGTCAGATGATGAGCGGTAGCTGCCACATGCACCACCGCCTTGCAATCCTCGCAGATAACGTGCGTGATGGCGGCGGTGGCGCTCGGGAGCGCGCGCTCCGATACATTGCTCTTGGAAGGACCGCCCCGAGACCTTGCTCTTCTGCTTCATGCTGTCGGACGAGAAGCGCGGAGCGGCGACTTTGGGGTAATCATCTTCAAATTTATAAAGGTGGTTTGGGAGGTAACATCTACGTTGCCAATGAAAGTACTCTCAAATGTAGAGTGCGTCACGGTCATTGTCTTCGAGAAGCTGCTGCTCTGTGCTCGAGAGCACAGACAATCTATCGCTATAGTATCCTAGCTAGGAGCCAGGAGGGTCGTCGGCCGTTTTCTTGAGTACCGGCGCCGAGCTCGTGCGGCTCACGGCCTTCGGCGACCCGGAGCTGCTGCTCGTGGCGATCGGCGGCAGCTTCTTGCTTGCGAGCGTCGGCGCCGGCGAGGCGTCGAGACCCCCGGCGCGGCCGTTCCACTCGGCCTCCTGCTTGGCCTGGCGCCGGGCGTCCTCGACTTTCTTTCGCCGCAGCTTCTCCTTGTGTTTCTTGAGCGCCGCGGCGGACAGTGGCCGGCGCGAGAACAGCCGCGCGCTCCCGCCGTCCTTCGCGGTCGACGCCGCAGCCGTCGTCGGCTCGGCGCCAGTGCCAGCACCGACGCTCGCGAGCTTGAGCTTGAACGCGCTGCCCGGGCCGGAGGTCGAGCCGAGCGCCGAGAGTGCGAGCGCGCTGCCGTCCGCTGCATCGAAGTCGTCGAGCAGACTCGACTCGTGCTCCGGGCTCGTCTGCTCGCGCACGTCGACGACGCAGATCGTCTCGACGCCGATGAGGCCGCTGCTGCTGCTGCCGCCCACGCTGCTGCTCATCGCCTGTGCGTTGAGCTGCAGCGTGGACGCGGCCGTGCTCGTGGTGCCCAGCGCCTCGATCTTCCCGCCGGCGTGTACGTACACGTGCTTAGTGCGCGCGTTGCGCTCGAGCGCTTCCGCGAGCACCCGCACGCCGTCTTTCGAGATGCGGTTCGCGCGCAGGTCCACGAGCCGCAGCTGCGTGCTCGCGCTCCCGAGGATCGCGGCGATCGCGCGCGCGCCTTCGCTCGTGACGGCGTTGCCGCGCAGCTGGAGCTCGCGCACGTTCGGCGCGTTGCGCAGCAGCGCCGCGATCGCGTGCACCTCTTCGTCACCCACGCCGCTCTCCGGCAGCTTGAGGACACCGTGGTCGTCGCTGCCGCCGGTGAGCTGCTGCGTGAGCGCGGCGCGGGACTTGATCTCGTGCACGTAGCGCAGCAGCGTCTTGCGTTTGGCATCCTCCTCGGCCGTGAGCTTCTCCTGCACGAGCTTGGCCTTGCGTGCGAGGTGCGCGACCTGGTCGCTCGCGGCGCCGAGCCGCTGGCGGGCGTCCTCGGCGACGTCCTCGGCGGCGAGTAGCCCCGCGAGCAGCGCCGCGATGCGCTCGACGAGCATCTGCTTGGGGTTCATGCTTTTCTGCGCGCGCTTGAGGAACGCGTTGATGTGGAGCTTGTCGAGCAGCTCGAGCGCCTGCTGCGCGGCCGCGGGGCTCGCGTGCTGCCGCTTGGCCTTGATCACGAGCAGCCCACCGTGCGCCGAGCGTGCCTCGACGAAGAACCGGCTGTTGAGCACGTCGGTGACGTCCTCCGGGTGCGGCTCGGTGCCAGTGCGGTGCGCGTCCTGGTTGTCGTCCGGCTCGAGCGCCACGCGGCTCGGCACCCCGGCGGTGTCGAGCGCACCGGCGAGCTCGCCGACCTTGGTCTGCAGCGCGTCCGCGCGGATGCGCTGCGCGTCGAGCTCGTCCTGCTTGCAGCGCAGCGCCTCGGTGACCACGCGGTTGCTCTCGGCGGTCGCGAAGAGCTTGCGCGCGGCCTCGGCGCTCTTCTCCTGTAGGCTTGTGATCTGCGCGTGCATCTTCTTGGCGTCCTCCTTGGCCGCGAGCTTGGCCTCCTCGTCGGCCTGCATCTTGCTCAGCAGGAACGCCACGCGCGCGCTCATCGTGCGCACCTTGTCGTCCAGCGCCTTGCGCTCCTCGGCCTCGCCGAGCTTCGCCTTGACCTCCTCGCCGCAGCGCACGCTCAGCTGCGCGTTGTGTTTCTTGAGCGCCTGGAGCTGCTCGAGCAGCACCTTCTTGTCGAGCTCCGACTTGACGCGCGCCTTGCCCTCGTGTGTGCCCTCCTTGAGCAGCCGCGCGTTCTTCTTCTTGAGCGCGAGCACCTCGAGCTCCTTGGCCTTGAGCCCGTCCACAGCCTTCGTCTTACCGAGCTCCGCGAGCTTGAGCCGCTCGAGCAGCTGGAAGACCTTCTCGGCCATCTCGCGCAGCTGCTCGGCCGCGTCGCGGTTCTCCGCCTCCATGCGCGTGCGCTCCTGCTCGGCGCGGTCCGCGCGCGCCGCGAGCTCCTGCTTGTCCTTGAGCAGGTTGCCGTTCTCGGTGAAGAAGCGCTTGTTCGCGTCCGCCTGTGCGCGCTTGGCCTTGGCCTCGAGCTGCAGCTGCGTCTCGAGCTCCTGCGCGCGCTCGTGGCGCCGCCGCAGCTGCTCCTCGAGCGCGGCCGCGCGGTCGTCGCCCTGCCGCGCGGCCTCCTCGAGCTGCTGCAGCCGCGCGAGTAGCTGGTACTGCTTCTCCTTGCGCACGCGCAGCTGCTCCTGCAGTGCCTCGAACTCCACCTGCGCCTTCATCTTGAGCTCCGCGTTGCACGCGCGCAGCTGCTCGCTCTCGCCGCGCAGCAGCCGCACCTCTTCGGCGCGCAGCTGGCCCTCGCGCGTCGCGCGCGCCGCGAGCTCCTCGTGCGTCTTGGCGCTCGCGAGTAGCGCCGCGTACCGACTCTGCAGTGTCTCGAGCTCGCCGGCAAGCGTCGCGCGCTGCGCGCCGAGCGCCGCCGCCTGCGCCTCCTCGTGTTCGAGCAGCCGCAGCAGCTCCGTGTTGTGGTCCGTGAGCACACGGATCTGCGTCTCGCGCTCCGCCACGCCGGCCTGCGCCTTG
This sequence comes from Globisporangium perplexum, assembly GCA_023333865.1. Lineage (NCBI taxonomy): Eukaryota > Oomycota > Peronosporomycetes > Pythiales > Pythiaceae > Globisporangium > Globisporangium perplexum. The sequence continues at coordinate 23,512 of JAASFS010000060.1, read as the reverse complement.
GCGAGCGTCGTCTCGGCGGCGCGCGCCTTGCTCTGCAGCTCGAAGTTGCCGTCACGCAGCGCGCGGTTCTCGTCCTCGAGCGCCAGGCGCCGCGCCTTGAGCGCCTGGATCTCGTCGTCCATCGCGTTGAGCGAGAGCAGCAGGTGCGAGTTCTGCTCGCCGAGGATGCGCATCTGCTCGTCCTTCATCGCCAGCGCCTCGCTCGCGCGGCTCTCCTTGTTGCCCTTGGCCGCCATGCTCGCCACGGCCGCCGCGGCGTCCAGCGGCGCGCCGGACGGCGCTCTCGGGACCTGCGGGTGTGTAGATGATGCGGCGCCGTCAGCACCTCGCGTGTGCGAGCGACTCTCTCGCCTGTGATGGCACTATGCACGCACCTCGCCAGCCATGCGGTACGGCGACTGGCTCATCGCGCGCTCACGTCGTCGTCGTCTTGGTGCTTGTCATCTGCTGCTGGTGGTGCTGGCGGTGGTGGACTGTGGTGGACGGAGAGTGGAGGAAGTCGTACAGTGAAGTGCAAAGTAGTAGCAAAGCCCTTAAAACCACGCTAAATCGAGCTATCTGGAACTCCAACTATTATAAGCAAATATGTCGCTTCCTAATTTCCTAAATGGACTAGCACAGTCCCATAAATCCAGGACTCTATACTTGTTTTCGTGCTTTTTACCTAATATTCTTATAATAGCTGGATCGGTACCAAAATAGCACGCAATTCTCACAATACTCACAATACTGGCAACTCTCACAATTCACGAATCGACACCAATTCAATGAGTTGGACGACGGAGACGACATGGACAGGAAGCAGCAACAGCCCGACGCTCAGCAGCTCCGAGCGTAAGAGTACCAGACTCGTCAGCTCTTCGCTCAGCAGCAGCAAGAACGCGCCAACATCGAGCTGGTCAAGGCTCGCCTGTTGCTTCGCAAAGAGCAACACGAAGAGCAGCGCCATCACGCTCTGGTGCAAGGACAGCATCACGAAGAAATTCTGGAGGTGCAGCAAGAGGAGCAGATCCAAGAGGTGCTACACGAAGATGTGGAGCGCGACGAGCATCAGCGTCAACTTCGACATGGCGAGGATATCGACTGCGCTTGTCATGAGCACACCAATGCAACTCAGCAACTTCGGCACCAGCAATGGAGACAGCTGCACGGCTACTACGCTTTTGATGAGTGCCGGCTTGAGCGGCAGCTGAAGCAGAACGCCACCGACAAAGAGGCTCTTCAGCTCGCCGGCGAACGCCTTCGACGCAACCTCGAGCAGTATGCGCGAGACCATAAACAACTCGACACCGACCGCCAGCAGCTCGACAACGAGCGCGCTTTGCTCAACCAACGCACACTGGAACTCGAGGCTGAAGTGCAGCGGATCCAATTGCAGGTCCAGCATCACGCGAACGAGATGAACTCACGCTTTGCACGAACGAAGCAACTTGCGTCGGAAAGCTGCACAAGCTCAGCAGGAAGCTGACCAATTGAAGGACTCACTGCTTCAGCAAGCAAGGCAGTACGAGGAAGAGTTCAAGCAGCTCCGCTGTCTACGCGTGTCTTCTCTCCGAACACAGACTCCTCCTCCTCCGTCATGCCCTCCAGCTCATCATCAACACGAGCTCGGATCCGACAGGATGGACAGAGGCATAACTCTCGTTCTCGACCTCAGGCTCAAAGTCAAAGACGTGATCTTGTTGCTCGACCTACCGCGAACCGGTTCTATCAGCGGCTACGTACTGAGCGCGAATGCCGGTGACAGCGGCAGCAAGAATACCCGCTCGTCGAGATCGCGCGCGTGGACGCAGCCATGAAGGCCGCTCTGGGTCGATTCCGGTGGTGGCTACCAACTACTCTTTGGTTCGACTCCTCGGCGACATCAGAGCAATCGACAAAGAAGCTCGGAGACGATATCGAAGCTGCTCTCGGCGGGTACATATACCTCTGTGTGTGCTCGCTCACGTCGGCTCGATTGACTCTTGCACTCATCAAGGCGCGCACACGACGGGTCAAACCTTCTCGCGTCGTCGTAGCTATCGACCGCAAGCGCTTCCTTTTGAGCGAGAGCGTGCCAATGGCGACACTGTTGTTGAAGGCCGGGATTGATGTCTACATCCTTCACGGGCGAACGAAGCATGGATTTTGCCACCACAAGCTCCTGAGCCTGAACGGAGAAAGCGACGTTGACAGCTTCTCGGACATCGACAGCGACTTCGACGATGCCGCTGACTTCGATCAACCAGGGAGAGCGCTTTGGAGCGGGTCCCTGAACTTCAGCACTTTCAGTACACAGGGCTCGAAAGAATCAAGATCGACACCCGTATCCCCCGTTCCGCAATGCCTACAACAGCCACTTCACACCTGGCGGACAGCGGCCTCTTCCTCTTCCTCCGTGAAGCGACCATCGCACACACGCAGACGCCAGGAGCGAGCGGGTGGGTGCCAAACGTTCGTTGTATTCACGCGCGTGGCTGCGGGCGAGAGCTCCTATGGCTCTCGCTCGCGAGGGCGGCAGCAGCGGGTGGCGCGATCGGCACCTTGTGGACACCGCAAGAGCTGCGCGTGACGCGTGACGCGTGACGCGTGACGCGCTCGCAGCCGCCCGCCTGCCGTGGTCTCCGTGCGCCGCCCGCCCGCTCGTGTGCTCCGGTAGCTCCCTATATGATGCGTTTACTCGTCGTCCTCGTCGTCCTCAGCCTTCACGACCGACGGCCGCTCGCCGACCTCCGCGCGCGCGTACTGCACGGGGCCGCCGTGGTGGTGCGCACCCGCGTGGTGCTCGTCGTGGCCGCCGTGGCCGTGGTCCCACGGGTGCTCCAGTCCCTGCACGAGCGCAGAGCGAGAGAGAGGCGTCAGACCACCGGAACGCTCGCTTCCGTCCCATCCCATCCCGACCGGGAAAGCAGAGCTCCAAGCGAAGCGGAGCGGTCACGGACGCACCAGCACGACGCGGCCGTCCTCCTTTGCCCGGTAGAAGATCCAGAGCCAGAGCATCGTGCCGTAGGCGATCCCGAGGTTCTTGTGCACGGGGCTGACGTGGAAGTGCATGCCGAAGGGGTACGCCTTGCCACCGTGGCCGTGCGAGTGCGTCGCCATCCCGCGCTTGGCAGACGAGGCGGCGGTGGTGGCGGCGGCGGCCTGCAGGCGGCGCGTCACGAAGGAGGCGGCGGCGGCGGCGCGCATGACGACGACTCGAGCGGCTTGGGCTCTTAGCAGGTCTCTCGGTCAAGTGTGCTGCTGGCCGTTGGCTGAGGGGGACATTTGCGACTCGACTCTTGCATACAGCATGCAAGTACACAGAGACACAAGCCTAATTCCGCGAAGAATTACAGCAACTCGCTGCGTTAAACGGTAATTCAGACGGTAACTTCTCCGCTAAAAACGAGGAGCACGAGCATGGCTGCCGCTGACCTCGACCGCTTCTCCGCGCGCTGCCGCCTGCCGCCAGGCCGCGTGCGCGCGCGACCGCGGGACATGAGCCACTTCGTGCTGTTTCGCGATGCCGGCGCGTCATCCGGTGCGCGCGACGCGCTCTTCCTGTGCCGCGCCGCGCTGCTGCAGGAGCGCGACAGCGTCGAGAACGACGACGACAACGACGGCGCGCTGGCGCCGCGCTTCGACGGCAGCGTGCAGCTCGCAGCGCGCGCGGCGCTCTTCCGGGACTTGGGCGGCGCACCGGCGGCGGCGGACGGCAGCGTGCAGTGGGTGCCGCGCGCGGCGGTGCGCAACGCGGTCGCCGTGACGCTCGAGGCCCTGCCGGATGCGCAGCTGCGCGCGTGGCTCGCGGACGTCGAGTACCGCCAGGTGCTCGCGGAGACGCTGCAGCGGCGCCTGCTGCTGCGCCGTGGCGCGGTCGTGCGGCTGCCACAGCCGAGCGGATTGGCGGACGCGCGCGCGCCGGCGGTCGAGTTCCGCGTCGCGTCCGTGTACCCGGACGCGGACTTCGTCTGCGTCACGCACGCCACGCGCGTGACGCTGACGACGGTAGACGCCGCCGCTGACTCGGATGGTGATGGCGGTGGACACGTGTCACTCCTAGGCAACAGCACCACCGCCGCTACGCAGCAGCAGACGGCGCCGCCGACGATCGCCGGGCTGGAGAAGGAGCAGGCGGCGCTGCGAGACATGCTCCTGCTGCCCGTGGAGAGCGCCGAGCTCAGCGCGCGCTGCGGTATCGAGTTCCCCAAGGGTCTGCTGCTCTGCGGGCCGCCCGGCGTCGGGAAGACGCTGCTCGTGCGCGCGGTGGTGCGCCAGTGCAGCGCGCGCGTGCCGCTGCAGCTCCGGGTCGTCAACGGCGCGGAGATCATGACGAGCGGTGTCGGTGACGCCGAGACGGCGCTGCGCGCGATCTTCCAGGACGCGTCCGCGTTCGCGCGGCGCACGCGCGGCGTGGGCGTGGTCTTCATCGACGAGCTCGATGCGCTCTGCCCTGCACGCGACGCCGGCAGCGCGGCCGCGCACAGCCGCGTCGTGGCGCAGCTGCTCACGCTGCTCGACGGCGCGGACGCACGCGCGCGGGGCAACGTCGTCGTCGTCGGCGCGACGAACCTGCCGAACGCGATCGACCCGGCGCTGCGGCGTCCGGGCCGCTTCGACCGCGAGCTCTTCCTCGCGCCGCCCGGCGCCGCGGAGCGCACCAAGATCTTCCACATGCACGTGCGCGAGATGCCGATCAGCGGCGGCACCGACACCGACGCGAGCGCTGCATTCGTCGACGCGCTGGCGCGCAAGGCAGTCGGCTATGTCGGCGCTGACATCGCCGCGCTGTGCCGCGAAGCGCTCGCGGTGGCGACCGCGCGGCAGCTCGTGGCGATGGCGCAGAGCAGGGAGCTCGACGAGTGGTGGCGTGCGTGGAAGCGCCGGAGCACCCCGCTAGCCAGCACCGCGAGCGTCTCGGCCGGGGTGGCGGCCAACGCGTGGCGCGCCAGCCCAGTCGCGCTCCCGCTCTGGTTCCTGGTGAAGGTCGCGACGCAGCAGCACGAGCGCGGCGGGAGCAGCGTCTTCGCGTTCCTGCTCGAGCGCGCCGGTCAGCAGGCGCGCGTGGCCACCACCGACGGAGACGCCGACAGCCTCCACGTCGCCCCGCCGGCGCCGCACGCCGCCGGCGACGCGTTCGAGGTGACGATGGCGGACTTCGAGCAGGCGATGCAGGTGGTCGTCGCCTCCTCGCTCCGCGGCGCTGCAGGTTTCTCGTACGTCGCCCGGACGCCTTGGTTGCCGCGTGCGCGACGTGCTCACGGACGAACTCGCGTGCTGCCGCCCCCAGCAAGGACTTCGAGCGCCTCGGCTGGGACCGCATCGGCGGGCAGGAGGCCACGAAGCTGGCGCTGCAGCAGGCGCTCGAGTGGCCGATCAAGTACCCGCAGACGTTCACGCGGCTCGGGGTCAAGGTACGCCGCTCGCCGAGCGCTGCTGCAGTCGGAGCTCAGCCTGACGAGGGATGTCCACCGCGCGCATCTTGTGTGTACAGCCGCCGCGAGGCATCTTGCTCTACGGACCCCCGGGCTGCAGCAAGAGCACGATCGTGCGCGCGGCCGCGCACGCGAGCGGCGCGACGTTCCTCACGCTCTCGGCCGCGAAGGTCTTCTCGCCGTTCTTCGGCGACGCCGAAGCCGCCGTGCGGCAGGTGTTCCGTGACGCGCGCGCCGCGCTGCCCGCGATCATCTTCTTCGACGAGATCGACGTGCTCGTGACAAAGCGGCAGTTCGACGGCTCCGGCGGTGGCGACGCTGGCTCGAGCTCGGCGATGCGCGTGATGTCCACGCTGCTGAACGAGATGGACGGCGTCGAGTCCGCAGATGGTGCGCGCGAGCCTGGGAGGCTCTTGTGTCTGGAAAGCGGCGGCGGGCGGACTCACCCTCGCTCGCGTCGGCGCTGTGCGCAGGACTGCTGGTGATCGGCGCGACGAACCGTCCCGACTGCATCGACGCCGCGCTGCTGCGACCCGGTCGCTTTGACCGCATCTTGTACGTGGACCTCCCGACGGAGGCCGACCGCCTCCAGATCCTGCAGATCCACGCGCAGCCCATGCAGCTCGCGGCCGACGTGGAGCTGCCGGCGATCGCGGCGCGCACGCCGTTCTTCAGCGGCGCCGAGCTCGAGGTGCGTTCGCAACTGCGGCGTCTCTCTCTCTCTCTCTCTCTCTCTCTCTCTCTCTCTCTCACGCGGTCGATGTGGCGCTGTCCGCCGCCGCAGAACGTGTGCCGGGAAGCAGCGCTCCACGCGCTCCGCGAGTCGCTCTCCGCCGCCGCCGTGCACGCGCGCCACTTCGAGGCGGCGCTGGCGACGACCGCGCCGGGGGCGTCGCCGGCGTCGCTGCGTCAGTACCGCGAGTTCGCCCGGCAGATGGGGCACCTCTCGTAAGCGCGCAAGCTCAAAGCGATCATAGATTCACGTGTAGCGCAAGAGAACGAACCCGTGATGACGTCGCCGTCGTCATCACCATCTGGGGACCTGGGGGGTTGGGGAGTCGGCGGCTACAGGTACTCGCCGCCGTCGAGGAACTGCACCTTGTGCTCGAGCGCGATGCCGTCGCGGTCGACGCCCGCTTCCTCCATGCGGTCAACGACGTGGAAGCCGTCGACGACCTCGCCGAAGACCACGTGGTGGCCGTTCAGGTGCGGCGCCGCGCCGAGCATGAAGCAGAACTGTGAGCCGTTCGTGTTCTTGCCGGCGTTCGCCATCTGCAGCAGGTAGCGCTTCGAGTGCGTGAGCCGCAGGCCGTTGGGCTCGTCGTCGAACTTGTCGCCGTAGATGCTGCGGCCGCCGTAGCCCTTGCCCGTCGTGAAGTCGCCGCACTGCACGATGAAGCCCTTGAGGATGCGGTGGCAGACGCTGTTCTTGAACGCGAAGTCGGGTCCTTTCTCGCCCGTCGTGAGCGCGCGGAAGTTCTCCGCCGTCTTGGGCACCAGGTCCGTGTACAGCTCCGCGGTCACGCGGCCCACGAACACGTCGTCGATCGCCACGTCGAGCCACACGTACTGCCGCTCGGGCTTGCGCGTCCACGGATGCTGCGCCGCCGCCTCCTCCGCCTCCAGCGCCTCCGCGAGCTCCTCGCGCGCCGCCGCCGCCGGCTCGTAGTCGCCGTCGCCGGCCGTGTTGACCGCCGCGTCCACGTCCACGTCCGCGCCGCCGTCGCTCGGGGCGCCGCTCGGCAGCGGCGGCATGGAGAACACCATGTGCACGGCCGCGAAGTACGCCACGAACACCAGCGCCATTACCGCCAGCAGCACTTTGCGCGCGTCCAGCGCCGGGCGAGCGAGCGCGCGGCCGCCGACGCCGCGCGGGCCGCCTCCGTTGCGCGGCAGCATATCCTCCTACTTCTTCGAAAAAGTGATACTGGAAAAACCAAAGATTGGTTCCCGATTCGCACTTTAGCGAAGAGAATGGCGTCAGCACCACCTCGACGACGCCACGTGCTGCTCTACGGCACGTCGGCCAACCCGCCGACGGCGCTGCAGGGCCACATGGGCGCCGTGGCTCACTGCCGGTCGCTCTTCGACGAGGTGTGGCTGCTGCCGGTGTACCAGCACATCTACTCGAGCAAGCGCGCGCTCGCGCCGTTCGCGCACCGCGTGGCAATGCTCGAGCTGGCGACGCGCCTGCTGCCGCCGCCGCATGGCGACGACGACGGCGGCGACGCAGGTGCGCTCTCTCCCCAGCTGCGCCGTGCGTAAGGAAGTGTGCGCGCGTGCGTGTGGGAGGTGACCGCTTTACGATGCACACTGCCGACAGGAGCCCGCGTGCTGGTGAAGGAGAGCGAGCGCGAGCTCTTCGAGCACCTCGCTGCGCAGGCGGAGGACCCGGCGCAGCTGCGCATCGGTACGATCGACCTCGTCGAGTTCCTGCGCGCGCAGCACCCGGACACCGCCTTCTCCATGCTGCTCGGCGCCGACACGTACGCGGACCTGCGCGCGGGCAAGTGGAAGCGCGGCGAGGAGCTCCAGCGGCTCGTGCGCTTCGTCGTGATGGACCGGCAGGGCGTCGCGTCGCCGTGGCGCCACGAGCGCACGAGTGACGAGATCCACGAGCAGCAGGCGAGCGACGAAGGAGGAGAGCAGGAGCCACCGCGCGTGCGCTTCATCACGGTCCCCGCGCTCAGCGACGTGTCGTCCACACAGGTGCGCGCGACGGGCGACGTGGCGACGCTGCGCGCGCTCGTGGGCGAGGACGTGGCCGCGTACATCGCGGAGCACCAGCTGTACGCGTTCGCCGAGTGACGGCACGCATGTTGCCGTCTCGGTGGTATCTACCCACTGTAACTAATATCTGCAGTGGCAACGTTGCTACAACAAGCCCTTACACGCTCTGAATTGATTGCTATGGTAATACCACACGAAGCGTTTTTTGGCGGGAATGACGCAGATTGTCCCTCCGCCACCGCCAGCAAATGCGCTACCCGCTGCTGCGGCGCTTCCGGCTCGCGGAGCTCGACCGCGAGGTCGCGCGCGCGTCCATGCAGATCTGCCACAAGATCGTCATGCAGCAGCTCTACGTCTCGCGCGCGGACGTGCAGCGCCAGTGGGTCGTGGTCTCCAACCCGTCCGAGGAGGTGCGTTCGCCCCTCGCCATGTTCGCCGACGAGGGACACTGACGCTGCCGGAACGACGACGACGACGCAGGCGATCGACCTCACGGGCTACGCGGTCGCGAGCACGGACGGCCGCAGCGTCTTCACGTTCCCGCGCAAGTACACGCTGCTGGCGGGCGACCAGGTCACGATCTGGTGCTCCCCGGGTGCGTTCCTGCAGTCGTGATGATGCCGCTGATGCCGAGAAGGTGCGGGCGTCGCTCACTGCGCCGCGCCTGCAGCCGGCGTGGACCTCGACACGGACAACGTGCTGGCGCCGTACTTGTTCTGGACGCTGGACGGCTCGTTGCGCGACGCGGCGTTCTTCTCGCCCGACGCGACGAACGAGGTGCTGCTGCTCGACCCCATGATGACCGAAGGTGCGTGCTGCTGCGTCACCAGCGGTCGGGTGACGCTGCTTGCTGACGCTGCTGGCTGCAGTCGCGTCGCTCAAGATCTACGAGGACGGCAGGAAGGAGTTCCGCGTGCTCAACTGCATCTCGCGGCACCCGACGGCCGCAGCGCACGCCGGTGCCGACGCGCCGCCGTTCTGTGTCGGCTGCCTGTCGCCGCCGCAGCTCCTGGAGAAGGCGCGGCGCCGCGGCGACGTGTACGTCTTCTCGCGCTACTGGGACGTGGTGTCGGACCGGTCGCTCGCCGCGCACTTCGCCGGCATCGTCGCGGCGCCGCTCGTCGAGTGCGTGCGCGCGATGCTCATCTACCTGCTGCTCTCGGTCTTCCAGGCGCAGCGGCGGCCTCGTGATAGTGACGACGCCGCCGTCACCGCCGTCGCTGTCGTGCTCGGGCCGCAGCTGCGCACCAAGCTCCTGCGCCTCGTCGTGCTCATGACCGCGTGCGACGTGCTCACGCGGCGCCTCACGCTCTGGATCAAGAGCGGGCTGCTCGTGACCGTCATGAGCTTCGCGTCCGTGCTGCTCGACCAGCTCGCGCTCGTGGCGCTCTACACGTCGCTCGAGCTGCTCTACCCGACGCTCGCGCGGCCGTTCCGCGCGCTGCTCTGCTTCGAGCTCGGCCTCGCGAGCGTCAACGTGGCGGCGCTCCAGCTCGGCTTCCTCGAGTTCCGGCGCCAGTGGCACCCGGCGTTCAAGGAGGTCTCGCGCTGGGACTACCGCTTCCGCTACGCCGTCTTCCTCTGCGGCGCCGGCAAGGAGCTGCTCACGCACCTGCTGCTGCTGCTGCCGCTGCAGCAGCAGCCGTCGCTTGCGGCCACCGCCGTCGGGTACCTGCTCGTGCCGCTCTTCACGGTCGCGACCGGCATGGACTTCGTGCGCGGGCTCGCGACGCTGCTGCACCTGCTCCAGTACCCGTGGCTCGGCCGGCGCGCCAGCAGCAGCAGTAGAGCGGCTGCGAAGCGCGCGTCGTGAGCGCAGACTGAGGACCCCCATCAGTACACCTCCCCAAGACCCAGACCCGGCGGCGTGTATGCACATGATTGGGGAGTGGAGTGGGGCGACCGCCTGCCTGCTCCCTGCCTCCTGCTCTCGCCAGCTACCGCTCGTCTGCCGCCGTCGCCGTCGTCACTGAGAGCGTGACGCCGCCGCCGCCGCCTCGTCTAAAAGTTGGAGCCCTCGGGCGGCTGCGGCAGGCGGCGGTTCGTCGGCGACGCCATCTCGTTGCGGATCGCCACGAGCACGTTCTCGATGCCGTAGCTGCGGTTCCAGCTGGCGAGCGCCGCGAGCCGCCGCGGGTCCACGCGGCCGCTCTGCGCGTCCACGCACGTCATGTTGATCCGCGACGTGAACGCGACCTCCGGCGGGTGGTTCGGGTAGTTGTCGCCGCAGTGGATGCGCAGGCTGTAGATGCGGCCGTCGTGGCACGTCTGCCGTCCAGATACACACAGAGAAAGAGTGAGTGGTCGCACGCACGCACTCTCTCGCATCCGCCTCGCGCGATCGCCGACGTACGCCGGCGGGGCCGAGGATCGTGCCGATCCAGTTTGTGAGGAAGATGTCGTCCGCCTGCTCGAGCCCGTACGAGATGCTCATGTCGCCGTGGCCCTTCTCCGCACTCTCGAGCTCTTCCAGCAGCTTAAAGTTGCGGGGCACTGCGCCGACGTAGAGAGAGAGAGAGAGAGAGAGAGTGAGATCGGGGGCTCCGCGCACTCGCACTCGGTCGCTCTGCAGACGTACCGATGACGACCTCTGCGCCGGACTTCGCCATCATTCTACGCCGCACGCGCGCGCAGGACCAAGAGAGAGAGAGAGAGTGAGTGCGGCGCGCGTCTCCCAATCCACACGCCTCCAGCTGCCGCCACGGCGTCCCACACGCACGTCTGCTGCAGTTTCTTCGCCTTCTCGCTCTCGCCGCCGAATTACCAAAGTGATCTCACTTATTTCCTGAGGGGGAAGGTGTCACAGGAAAGACGCGACTAAGTGCGATGCTAAGTGCGATGCTGCACACGTCACAGATTTGATAATGTAGCCATGCGTGAAGCATACTGCTCGCCGCACCTTCAACCTTCTCCGCACCGCAAGCACGACTCCTACCGTCGACAGTGAATGGTGACACAACTTGCATCGGTGTTGAGGTGACCCAGATGCACAGCACTTGGTTGCCGCTCTCTCTCAAGATCCTGACCATCAACGCAGCAAGCAGTAGTGGACAGCCAGTGAACAGGATCGTCCGGGTCTGGGTACTTCCTGATCGACGGCATGTCGACGCTCACCTCTGCAACGTACTTTGCGTGAAAGGGCTTCGGCGGCGTCTCGGCCACGAGCTTCACGGAGCTTCTGAACGAGATCACGATCCACAGCGGTGTCGACTTCGAGTACCCTAGCGTCTCCCATGGCATGCAGGCGGGTGTCTGGCAATCGCCCTCTATTGTCCTCTATGCGCTGCTTGCGCTGCTTGTGCTGCTCAAGCTGCTTGTGCTGCCGCTGCTCGCCCCCACGCGGTACTCCTTGTCGTGCAGGAGCGCGGCGCGCAGCTGCTCCAGCTCGTGGCGCCACACCTGCGCGGGGCTCAGCGCGCGCAGCTGCTCGAGCCGCACGAGCTTGAGCGCGTGCTCCTTCTGCAGCCGCTCGGCGTGCTCCTTGCTGAAGCTCAGCAGCGGCGTGTTGAGCAGGTAGTCGAACTCGCCGCTGCTGCGCTCGCCCGCATCTTCGACCTCCTCCGGCAGCTGCTCGTTGGTGTCTTCGTCGTCGGCGTCCGTCCCTGTCGGCTCGTGCGTCAGCTTGGCGCCGCTCGCATCCCCGTCGTCTCGGAACGCTGACGCCGAGGAGAACCCGTGCTCGCGCAGCAGCGCCTCGAGCTGCGACTTCGGCAGCCGCTGCTTCAGCACCTGCTGCAGCTCGCCGCTCGCCACCTGCTCGACGAACCGGATCCGGTTGTACAGCTTCAGCACGTCCTTCGTCTGCTTCTTCTCCAGGAACGCCTTGCGCGCCGCGTACACGCGCAGCCGGATGCTGAAGAACGCGCGCAGCACGTCCTCGCCCGACTCGAAGCGCACGAGCTTCCCGCTGCCGTCGAACGCGTGCATGTTGCTCGTGCTGATGCTCGACTCGAGCTTGAGCAGCTTCACGAGCGCGTCCTCGTCGCCGTCCTCGCCCGCGAGCTTCGTGAGGTCCTGTCGCGAGAGCGCCACGTCGAAGCGCACGTCCTTCTCCGTGTGGTGCTCCGAGAACGACCGGATCGTCTTCTTCGCCACGAGATCCCACAACACCTTCTTGTAGTCCTCCACCCACCTGCCCACCGGCAGCTCCGTGATGCGCAGCGTCGTGGAGTTCACGCGCACCACCTTGCCACGCGAGCTGAAGGACTGGTCGCCAGTGAGGCGGATCTCGCCGCGGAAGCCCTTGAACCACGGCGTCATGGGCTCGAGCACCACGTCCTCGGCTCGGACGCCCACTGCCGCCGCCGCCTCCGTCGCGTCGAGCAGCCGCAGCAGGTTGTCGATCACCTCGATCGGGTGGTAGTTCGGCACCGACGTGGACCAGCCCGTGCCGATGCCCTCCGAACCGTTGATGAGCAGCATCGGAATGATCGGCACGTAGTGCACGGGCTCGACCGGGAAGCCGTCGTCGTCGACGTACTCGAGCAGCGCGTCGTCGTCTTCGGGGAACACCATGCGCGTGTACTTCTGCAGCAGCGTGAAGATGTAGCGCGGGCTCGCCGCGTCCTTGCCGCCCTGCAGGCGCGTGCCGAACTGCCCCGACGGGACCAGCAGCGGCAGGTTGTTCGCGCCGACGAAGTCCTGCGCCATGTTGACGATCGTCGAGTGCAGCGACGCCTCGCCGTGGTGATACGCCGTGTGCTCGCTGCAGTAGCCGGCGAGCTGCGCGACCTTGACCTCCTTCGTGAGCTTGCGCTTGAGGCACGCGAAGAGCACCTTGCGCTGCGACACCTTGAGCCCGTCGACCACCGACGGCAGCGACCGCGCGTTGTCGGCGTGCGAGAACTGGATCAGCTCCTTGTTGACGAAGTCGCGGTACGAGACCGCGCCGCTGCTCGTATCCAAGAACGCCCCGGGCGAGTACTCGGTCAGCAGCCACTCCTTGCGGTCACCCGCGCGCGTCTTGCTGAACACCATGTCGAGCGCGTCGCCGTCCTGCTCGCCCGACCACCGGAAGTCCACGAGGTGCTTGCCGAGGTCCTGGAAGTACTGCCGCCCTTCGGCGCTCGTGCTCGTGCCGAGCCCCTTGTAGTACTTGATCGAGTACTGCTTGAGTTCGTCCGCGGCCACGCGGTGCTTCCACTCAAAGTACTCGGGCAGACTGAAGAAGCTCAGCGCGTGCTCGCTCTTCCTGGCGCCGCCCTTGCGCGGCGTGGCCTTGATGATTGGCGTGATAAACTCGCTCACGAAGTCCCCGCACTCGAGCAGCGCCGGCCAGAACGTGTGGAACAGGTTGAACAGCAGCCCCTTGATGTGCGAGCCGTCGTGGTCCTGGTCCGTCATGATCACGACCTTGCCGTACCGCAGCTGCTGTCGCTTCTCCGCCGAGTCGTACGTCTCGTCCATCTTGAGCCCGAGGATCGTGCACAGGTGCGCGAACTCGGCGTTCTTTGAGAGCTGCGCCACGGTCGCGTCGCGCACGTTGAGGAACTTGCCGCGCAGCGGGAACACGCCGAACTTGTCGCGTCCGACGACCGCGAGCCCCGCCACCGCGAGCGCCTTGGCCGAGTCGCCCTCGGTCAGGATCAGCGCGCACTCGCTCGAGCGCGCGCTGCCCGCGAGGTTCGCGTCCTCGAGCTTCGGTACGTTCACGCTCGTCCTGGAGCGCGGCGCCGAGACCTTCTTCATGAGCGCCGCGCGCTGCTTGGACTTGGCGGCGTCCACGACGCGCTCGACGATGCCCGAGCTGCTGATCACGAGCTTCGAGAGGCGCTCCGAGAGGATGCACGTCGAGCCGTACGTCGACGGCCGCGACGACATGAACTCCTTCATCTGCGAGTCGAACGTCGGGTTCTCGATCATGCAGTTGATGAAGAGCGCGAGGTGGGGCTTCACCTGCGCCGGGCTCACGCTCAGCTCCGCGTGCTTCTTGTTCACATGCTCGGCGACCCGGCGGCAGAGCTGGTCTGCCACGTAATTGACGTGCGTGCCGCCGCGCAGCGCCGACATGCCGTTCACGAAGCTCACCTGCACGAAGCCGATGTCGGACGGCAACACGCCGATCTGCCAGCGCTTGTTCACGCGCGAGTAGATGTAGTCCACACCCTCCGCCGCCTGCTCGCCGTCGCTGTCGCCGCCGCCCGCAGACGTCGGCAGCGTCGTCGCGTGCCGGAACGTCTGGATGTACGACTCGAAGCCCGAGATCGGGAGCTTCTTGCCGTTGAGCGTGACGTCGACGTCCGAGAGGCAGCCGGCGACGTCGAAGACGCGCTTGCGCAGCACACGCACCATGCCGGGCGTGAGCTTCTCGAGCCCGAACTTGGCGAGGTCGGGCGAGAAGGACACGCGCGTGAAGTCCGACTCGCCCGGCGCGAGCGGCGTGATCTCGGGCTCGCCGCGCTCGCGCATGTTGTTGCGCCAGACCTGCTTGTAGCGCAGCCCCGCGGCCGCGTCGGCCGTCTCGACGACGAACTCGCGGCTGAAGATGTTGGTGAGCTTGGCGCCGTAGCCGTGACGTCCGCCCGTGAGCCGCGCGCTCGAGTCGTCGAAGTTCGAGCCCGTGAGCAGGTGTCCGAGCACGAGCTCTGGCACGTAAACGTTCTCGGCCGCGTGCAGTTTCACGGGGATGCCGCGCCCGTCATTGCGCACGGAGATCCACGGCGCAAAGCCATTCGCGCGGCTGCCGGCATCCACGTGGACGTCCAGGCGGCGCATGCCGGCGGGGTCGCGCGTCTTGTTGTCCACGGCGTTGACCACGATCTCGTCGAAGATCTTGTAGAGCGCCGGGACGTACTCGACGGTCTGCTGGCGCACGCGCGGCGCCGTGGCTGTCGCGTCCGCCGCCGCCGCCGCCTCGTCCTGCAGCACCCACATGGCGTCGCGCGCCGGCTCCACCGACCCGATGTACATGCCCGGGCGGAGCAGCACGTGCTCGAGCGGCGTCTTTTTCTGGTACGTGGCCTCCACGGAGCCGCTCGAGGCGGCGGAAGAGAGCGCGCGCGGACGCCGCTTGCCGCCGCCGCCACCGGCAGTCGCCGCCGTCCGCCGCAGCCCCCAGCGCCACATGATGCGCTTTTGCCAAGGAGATGGATGGTAAGTAGGAAACCCGATTAAGTACGGAATTGTGTTTTGTGCCGCCTAACATTCCTTTCCCCGAGCAAAGTCCGAGTAGTGTGTCCGATCGGGAGCTACAACTCGTCTCCGAACGAGCAGGCGAACATCGTGCACGGGAATCGACACTTCTTGGCTTCATCCAGGACTCGATGTCTGTCGGCAGGATAAGGAAAAGCACGCCCAGTGGTGTGTCTACTTGTTGCAACTTCACTGGTGATGTCCTCAAGAGCACATCGACCCGGGATGACACTCGTGATCCTCATCGCATTCGATTCGCGACTCGCCATCACGGGGCTCTAGCCCGCCAGGGTGACGACATCCATCGACTACGCGAACTGCGGACGCATCCTTTGCGTCGCTCTGCTAAACCCGAGCACCCGCTCATGCGGAATCTGGAATACCATTAGCAAGCACTAGAAGTCAATGGGGCGATGGTCTTCTCCGCGCTCTTCCTGGTCTCCTACACACTCGTTCATGTACTCGCAAATGTAGCGATGCGCAAAGTTTAACACTGGAAGTACACCGACCGCTTTACGCACCGAGCTGCAGCACAAGCAGCGTCCTGATCTCCGTCCGTGAAACGTGCAGCTGAGATACTGACCCTGACGCTCTCGAAGATAAAGTTGCAGTTGTGAACCTCAGTTCAGACCAGGATCTTGCTGTCTGCGATCACGAAGGCGCTCGCGTGGATACCGCCAGCGCGGTGCGCACTACATCCCCTTGAAGATCACGGAGTTGCCTTCGCGGCGCCGAAGCAGTGCGCCGCGATGCCACGCCAGTCACGGACTCGAACTGCTAGTTCGCTCCAGTTGACACATCGACTACCGAAATGGCTGCTGAGTCAATCCTCTCTTTCTTCACTATCTTTTCATTCTCTCGTCGCTGGGTCTCTCAACGCAAGTCAAATCGAAGACGATGCGCGTCGTGCTCCAGCGCGTGACGAGCGCGAGCGTGCGCGTGGACGGCGAGGTGGTCGGCAGCATCGGCCGCGGGCTCCTGTGCCTCGTCGGCATCGCGCGCGATGACACGGACGAGGACGCCGAGTACTGCTGCCGCCGCCTGCTGGTGCGCTGCTGTTCCCAGCAGAGTTGGGTACAGACGCCATGCCTGAGGAGCTCACGAGCAGCGATACCGTGCGTGTCGCCAGAACTGCCGCGTGTGGCCCGACGCCAAGGACACGCCCTGGAAGACATCCGTGCTCTCCAACGGCCTCGAGGTGCTGCTCGTGAGCCAGTTCACGCTGCACGGCTACTTCTCCGGCAACAAGCCCGACTTCCACCTCGCGAGTGCGTACCACAAGCGTGATTGTGGTGGTGGTGATGCGACGACGACATGCGTGGTGCTCACAACGCTTTTAGTGGCGCCGGAGCCGGCGAAGGCGTTCTTCGACCGATTCTGCGACCGCGTGCGCGCGGCGCACTCGCCGGACAAGGTGGCTGAGGGCGTCTTCGGCGCCTACATGGAGGTCTCGCTGGTGGGTGCGAGGAGTCCTCGAAAGCTGCGCGCATGTCTTGGAAACTGACGTGCGCTTCGCGCTGTGCGGCAGGTGAACGACGGGCCGATCACCATGTGCATTGACTCGAAGGAGAAGAAGCCGAGCAAGGGCTGACACCAAATCATGCGCAAGCGCCTCAGAGCTCCTCCAGCACCTACGACACGGCGATAGACGCGATCCGTCCGCAATAGAACACCATCACCTCTGTAGCGATCTGCTGCTGACATCCACAAGGCAACTCTCAGCATCGCATGGCGTATTTGGAGGTCGACCTCGTCTCGACTCGGGAGGTCTTATGCCTCGCTCGCTCGCTCGCTCTGCACGCAAACGCAGACACCCCATCCGCCTTCGCCCTCGGCAGTCACCAGCCAGTAGACGCGCCAGGGCAGCCATGACGACGGCGCCGCTCGCGTTCTCCCGCGTGCTTCCAGGCACGGAGCGCGAAGGACACGGCGCGGTGCACCGGTCTCTGTATCCTGCGAAGAGCCCGATCCCGGAAGACCCGAGCAACCCGGACAACCCGCTCGTGGGTCTCACGCAGCCGCTGTGCGCGAGCTCGTTCCACAACTTCCAGACCGCGCGCAACAAGTTCCGGGACCTCCCGTGCCTGGGTCACCGCCCGATCGAGAACGGCGAGGCGCGGGACTTCGTCTGGCTCACGTACAACGAGGTCTTCACTCGCGTCGTGAACCTCGGCGCCGGGATGATGTGCCGCGAGCTGCTACCGGTCGCCAGCGGCGCCTACCGCATGGTCGCGATCTACATGAAGAACTCGACCGAGTGGGTCATCGCTGAGCAGGCGGCGTACGCATTCAGCGCGGTCGTCGTCGCGCTCTACGACACGCTCGGCTCCGACTCAACCGAGTACATCCTGAACCAGACCGAGCTCGCGACGATCATCTGCACGATCACGGAGCTCAGGAAGCTCACGCAGGTATGTATGCCGCGTTGATTGGATCACCGATCATCGGTCACGCTGTACTCGGACTGACGCTCAGTCGCTCTCTGACCACCCTCGTAGCTCCAGCCCAAGTGTCCGCACCTGCGCAACATCATCATCTGTGGTACCGGCGAGGACGCAGCAGCCGAAGCGGAAGCGACTGCCGCAGGCTTTAGCCTCTTCCACTACGCTGATATCGAGCGCGAGGGCGAGCAGAACCCACTGCCGCCAGAACCGCCAGCTCCCAGCAGCATCGCGACGCTCATGTACACGAGCGGCACGACCGGGGAGCCCAAGGGCGTGATGCTCACGCACAGCAACTTCATGTCGAGCTGCGCGGGCACCATCGACTTCCTCGACGCCTCGAACCTCAAGTTCTCCACCGACACGACGCACCTCTGCTATCTACCGCTCGCGCACATCTATGAGCGTACGGCGCAAATCAGCGTGTACCTGCACGGCGGCCGCATCGGCTTCTCGCAGGGGAACCCGCTCAAGATCATCGACGACATTCGCGCGCTGCGGCCCACGATGTTCTGCGGCGTGCCGCGGCTGCTCAACCGCATCTACGACCAGGTCATGGCGAAGATGGCGGCGGCGCCGAAGCTCCCGGCGTACCTCTTCGCGACCGCGCTCTCGGTCAAGATCAAGCGGCTGAAGAAGTTCGGTGCGCTGGAGCATTCGTTCTGGGACCGCCTCTTCTTCAGGAAGATCGCCGAGTCGCTCGGCTTCGACCGCTGCGACGTCATCTTCTCTGGCTCAGCGCCGCTGTCCCCGGACGTGATCAACTTCTGCCGCGTCGCGTTCATGCTGCACGTCGCTGAGGGTTACGGGCAGACCGAGACGTGCTCGGGCGTCACGTCGACCGCGACGTCGGACCTCTCGGCCGGGTATATCGGCGGCCCAAACTCCGCTGTCGAGATCAAGCTGACGTCCGTGCCCGACATGAACTACAACGTCACGGACCGAGAGCACGGTGACGAGAGACTGCCATGCGTCGGGCGGGGCGAGATCTGCATCCGCGGTACGTCGCTCTTCAAGGGGTACTACAAGCAGCCGGACAAGGATGCCGAGGCGTTCGACGCCGACGGCTGGCTTCACACAGGCGACATCGGGCTCTGGTCGCCGATGGGGCAGCTCAAGATCATCGACCGCAAGAAGAACATCTTCAAGCTGTCACAGGGCGAGTATGTGGCGCCGGAGAAGATCGAGATCGCGCTCGGCACGTGCCCGAGCATCGCTCAGCTCTTCGTCACCGGCGACAGCTTCCACTCGCACCTCGTCGCGATCATCGTGCCCGACGAGCTCGCACTCAAGAAGATGGCGGTCGCGAGTGGCATCACGAGCGCATCGATGCAGGAGCTGTGCGACCACCCGGCGCTCAAGGCTCGGATCCAGAAAGAGATCGACGAGGCGAGCGTGAAGGCCAAGCTCTCGGGCTTTGAGCGCGTGCGGCACATCTACCTGCACCACGAGCTCTTCTCGGTCGAGAACGAACTGCTCACGCCCACGTTCAAGGTCAAGCGTGGTGACGCGCAGAAGCACTTTAAGAGGCAGATCGACCAGCTCTACGCGCTCTCCGGCGACAGCGTGGCGGGCAAGAACATCACGGTCGGGTAGAACAACAGAGTTCGCTTCCACGCGTGGTCACTTGTCTCTCGGCGGCATTCGGTCGCATGCCCCGCCAAACACTCATCTGCGTCGACAGCTCCTGTCGGTGTCGGCTCGACTCGGTCCTTCGCTGGTGCGCGGCGGCGGAGGAATCAAGCGTGCTGGACAGGATGGATACTGCGCAGCTTGCACGCGCGCGATCTGGTCACCCCTGTTGAGCCGATGTGAGCCCGACACTGAAAGTGGACACGCGAAGGCGCCTGCGAGGTTCGAAGGCGCGCGGCTCGAGAAGTAGCTCCGGCCGCCCGAGGTCGCCGTGTAGCGTGAGAATCCAGCTCGTTCGCGCTGGAGCCCGGAGATCGGAGACCCGGAGATCGGGAGCCCGGAGACACACGGGAGGCGCCGCTCTGGTCTCTGCGCCGTCCGCCACGCACTGCGAGCCACACGTGAACGAATGGAGCCGGAGCAGATGTCAAACGGAGATGAGCCCGAGTCGGTTTACGAGCACGCTGACGTGAGGCATCGTAAGCGACTGGCGAGTTGAGCTGCTCAGCGAGCGAGTTTGCTACTGTATGCCTTCGTATCGGCGAGCAGCACAGCAGCGGTGTTTGGTCCATGTGCGGCACCGCCGCTCTGCGCTGGGGGGCGGCCATGTTGGACAGCGTGCAAATCTCGCACGCATCGTTTGCGGGCTGCCTCGCAGCATGTCTGCACCGATAATGTGTCAACTCAAGCGAGGACGGTCATTCTCTAACTCGCACCGAACCACGCACACTCCGCCGACAGACACGAGCACCCATGGAACACGTCACGTTCTCGATCAACACCGGCACCGGCCTCGGCTCCAGCAGTGCCGACCTGACCGCCTTCGAGCTGGGAGCACAGGCACCATGCACCGCTTCGCCCCCGTCGTCGCCCGCTCACCAGCTCGGACAGAGCAGCTCGCAGAAGCCTCGCTTCCAGTGCACGGAGCCCGGCTGTCTGCGGCTGTTCAATCGCAAGTACACGCTCACGGAGCACGTCAAGACGCACACTGGTGAGAAGCCGTACGTGTGCCCCGTTCAGTCGTGCGGCAAACGCTTCACGACGTCCGGGAACCTCTCTCGCCACAAGCGCGTCCACGGACCCGTGCTGCCGTCAAGATGTCCTGTTCTGGACTGCGAGTGCTCGTTTGCGAACGACGCCAAGCTGGAGAAGCACATGAAGTTTCATCTCGGCACCGCCGAACACGTGTGTGTAGTGCCCGGCTGCGGCAAGACGTTCAGCACATTCGGCAACCACAACCGACACATGCGTAACCAGCACACACGCGAAGAGCGTCTATGGGCCAGCGGCCGCACGCAGACACCAACGAGAGCCGCGGCGGTCGGCGCCGCTAGTCCTAGCTGCTCCGATGACTGGTCTCGCTCGAGCGGCAGCGGCAGCAGCAGCGACGACGACGAGTACGACAGCGCGTGGTGGTCCCCCAGCAGCAGCACTGCTGCGTCAGCCGTCGAGCCGCTCGACCGGTTCGCACCGCGCGAGCCCTGGAACCCGGAGATGCTCGAGGCGCTGTCCTTGATGCTTGAAGAGTAAGTAGCAGTTGGTGAAGTACAT
This sequence comes from Globisporangium perplexum, assembly GCA_023333865.1. Lineage (NCBI taxonomy): Eukaryota > Oomycota > Peronosporomycetes > Pythiales > Pythiaceae > Globisporangium > Globisporangium perplexum. Next base: position 2,631 of record JAASFS010000060.1, on the reverse strand, counting down.
GATAACAACCAAGTTCGAGTGCGAAGTGAACAGATGTGAAAGGTAGCCATGTCCAGTGTTCGCGGCGGTGCCGCCGCGTTGAATTGTAATGACGAGCGCCTTGAGCGTCTTTAGGAACGAAGGAAGGTTATCATTACTTGTACTCTCGATCCTCGATCGTCGTCTCGGATCCTCGACGTTCGTCCGTCGAGCAGCTGCAGCAGTACAGACACCGCGTGCGCACGCCTGTCATGTCGCTGCACTTCTTGTTCAAGGGCGCGCTGGCGCTGATGCTGTCAGTTTGAACCTAACGCGGCGCTTCGGTGGCGTGCTCGACTCGCGCGCGAGGATATGCCAGGCTCTTGTGTCGCACGAACAGGAGAAGGAGATGGTGGCGCGTCGTCAAATTTCTTTGGCGGTCTCCGGTGGAGAAAGACCGGCTGTGGGTGGTGAGCTGGGGTGGTGGGGTGGCGGAGACATGGCTCCGCTTGTGCTTTGCAACGCAGCAGCAGTATCGCGCAGGGCAAGGTGTACCAGATCGACAGCAGCGAGTACTGCACAGGAGCCACTATTCGGGTTGGTTGGACAATGTCCAGCTCCCCGTCTCTGCGCGCGATTGGCGAATTTGTGGCTGTAAACAGGCTGATCCTGTGTAGAGGGTGAATTTCTCAAAATAGCCCTGTATAAGGAAATCGACGTGGTCCACGCCACAATTGTAAACACAATATCCAGCACATTTTGCAAATCTGTGACGTTCCCAGACAAATATTTCGCCTCGATGTCATACCGACCTGGACAAGCCTGCTTGCTCGCTCGGCAACTCGGGTCCCGATGTCCTTCTTCTCACTTCCCATTCCGCCACCAACTACCATCGTGCACGCCCAACTCCAAGACGTAATGCAAACTGCCGCGCCATTCTCGCTCGACATCGCGCGCCTCGCTGCGCAGCTCCAGCTCCAGCAGAGTTGCCACCCGCACGCACTCACCAGCCCGCCGTTCCGATGCTCCGAGCCGGGCTGCGACCGCGCGTTCAACCGCAAGTACACACTCTCGGAGCACCTCAAGACGCACTCGGGTCAAAAGCCGTACGTGTGCCCCGTCAAGTCCTGCGGTAAGCGCTTCACGACCACGGGCAACCTCTCGCGCCACCGCCGACTCCACGGCCCCGTGCAGCCGCTCGCGTGCCCCGTTGACGGCTGCCCGTGCTCGTTCTCGAGCGACCTCAAGCTCAAAAAGCACATGAAGTTCCACTTCAGCACCGAGGTACAGCTCTGTCCCGTGCACGGCTGCGGCAAGACGTTCAGCACCATCGGGAACCTCAACCGCCACCTGCGTAACCAGCACAACATCTACGACGACCTCAGCCTCTCGACTCCGCTGACGCGCTCGCCCAAGTCGCATGCCACGGATGTGGCGCAGAGCCCTACGGGTCCGGACGACAGTACGTGGGGCTTCGCCTTCGCTGGACACGACCTCAGCGCCAGCGACAGCGACGCAGAGGGTGGCGACAGCAACGAGGAGGAGGAGGAGGGTGACGACGACGACGACGACGACGCGTGGCTCGCAACGTTCTTGGCCACCGCCGAGCCTTTGACTCTCGAGGAAGCCGCGCAGCCGTGGGAGTTTGATGAACTCGAGGTGCTGTCGCTAATGTTCGACACCGACGAGCAGAGCAGCTGAAGACGGCTCATGTAGGAAGATCGTTAGGCAAACACACACTTGTAAAGTAAGACACATGCCCTCAGCATGGCAGCACGATATCAGCACACGAACACGAAACGATAGACTCCAGGCGCAGTCGTTGCTGGTGAACTGATATCGAGTATGGCGAGCTCGAGCAACTCCTTCACTCGCTATCTTGCTGTTCGACTCGAGCAACCAACTCGCCGGTTTGAGTACCTCAGATGACTTGAGATTGCTAGTTCATCGGCAAAGTCTCCGTGTTGAACTACAGAGAGTTCATCACATCGAGTAAAGCGTCTACCGAACCACAGTCGGCTGCAAAGCTGGCGCTGCATTCGAGCATAAGTCAAAACTGCGAGTTGGGCAAAGTACATCTGCGCTACCAACTCAAAGCACAGGTTGCACTGTCATCGCTTTCCTTTCTCTGTTTCGATACTCACACCGAGCTCATACGACCAACACACTCACTCACGTCCAAACTAGCCTAACCGGGTCCCGCTTACAGCTACGGCTTCAGTAGCGGTGGTAGCTGCTGTACGGCGCGTTGTACTGCAAGTTGGTCTGGAAGACGTCCACGCTGCAGTTCATGAGAGCTGTCATGGAGGTCGACGCGCTCGACCCGTGCTGCTGCTGCAAGTGTTGCTGGTGCTGGTGCTGCTCATCGAAGATCGTCGCGAGTGCGTCAAACACGTCCACGTTCCACGACTCCTCCGAAGGCGCGACGATGGGCGGCAGGTACAGCGACGGTGGAGTAGTGCGAAGCACAGGAGCGCTCGGCCAACTGCCCTCAGGCTCGAAGTACCCGGTTGAGCGCTGGTGGTATGGAGCCCACTCGTCCGCCGCAGCGGGGCTGCGCGAGTTCGATCGGCTCGGGACGATCCCCGACATCGGACTCAGACACTTCGACGAGCTCGAGTCGGTGCTGCCTCCGACCATGACACCGCTGTCGTAGTCGTGCGCCGCCTTGAG